>JAHBCN010011315.1:0-29292 GCA_019359885.1 Listronotus oregonensis | reverse complement strand
TGACAATATAAAGTAACAAAAATGGTAGTTCATAATAAATTTACTACAAAATATGACTCTTGTTCACATAGGATAAAAAAAGTCATAGACCCTTACAAACTTGCAGATCACCAAAAAAGAAACTCAAAAACCCTTCCAAAACAAAAACAAACTTAGGGACCGTTCATAAAATACGTTCGCATAACAGGGGAAGTGGGGTTCGCTTAATGTGACAAGACGGACAAGAGGGGACGGGAGACGGGGAGTCTAAGAAAACGTGACGTTCGCAGTTCATAAAACAATTCTTCCTTAATTTTTTTTTTTTTGATTTCTTAAATTTATTTTTCTATCACGCTAGAAAGTCGTTTGTATTAAGTGTGAACATATACTCGTCTGGCAAACCAATTTCTTAGGTGCAGAGGTTTTCAGTGCGATAAAAGGAGATGTCAATTTAGTAGGCAAAAGCTTGAGCGAAATAAAGAGAGACAGAAAACGTGGAGTTGCCGATTCCCTTTCTACTAGTGATGAGCAAAGCAAGACCAAGACCAAGACCGGGCTAGTCTTGGTCTTGGTCTTGCAAGTCTGGTCTTGGTCTTGGTCTTGCAAGCCCAAAGAAGGTCTTGGTCTTGCACCACCCGGTCTTGGTCTTGGTCTTGCCGCAAGAGTCTTGCTGGTCTTGCTTTTTTTGGTAGTATTAATTTAAACTAAGCAACCTTTAATAAAATATATATATTTTTAATAATTTCAAATAAATAAAGATGGAGACTATATTTTTTGCTTTAAAATTTTAAAATATACCAATTTTAACCTTGCATGTACATTTAAATTATTTGATTAAAAAGGATATTTTAAATGAAGGGGTTTATTTATTTATAGCGCTTCATTTTAGTGATGGGAAATATTTAAATTATCTTTCAAGAAGCATATAAAATTACAATACTGAGTACTCTAAGGGCAGAAAAAAAACTTTTAATTTCAACCAGATGTGAAATTTCCATGAAAATGATTCTAATATGTAAACATTAGTTTCTAATTTAAAAAAAAAGGTATTTAGAAAGCTTTTCAGTTCAAATAAACTTTCTATGTTCAAATTAGTCAAACATTTGCCGTACAAAGTTTGTACAAATACTTTATAAACATTTTGCATATACAAGGTGGCTCGATAGTGCGACAAAGATCGATATATCCGAAACCGTTCATAATGGTAAAAAACTGAATATACAAAAATTATAGAAACAAGGGCGTAAAATGTAAAATTATTTTCTATTTCAGAATTTTCCAAAAAAATCCACCACCACTTAAGAAAACTTCCTTATTTTTAGCTTTTAACCTAAAATAGAAAAATTATAGCAAAAAATTAATTCAAAAAAATCTCTTCCCTGTATATTATGTTGGAAATTCTTGAACTGTCATATAGGTACAATGTCGACGTAGATGGTTTTTTATACATCATTTTCGGTTTTGACAAAAATGACGTCATCATTATACTTTTGGCATTGTTTTGATTTTTCCGTCTAAACCGGAAGTGAAATTTAAAATCCATTTATATAAAAAGTATTCCTATAAAATGACAAATATATTTTTTATTAAACCATCACTTTTACATTTATATCTTAGTTTAAAGGAGCAATCTAATGATGCCACTTCTTACAGTGTGGCACAAAAATAATGATTTTCTGGATTTTGGAAATTTTTGATCCAGTAAGTGGCATCACTAGATATCTAATTAAAAAAAAAACATTAGGAATAGGTAAGTAATTTTCAGCTTCTATAACTTTTGTACTCTTAGTTTTTCTCTGTCGTAAACGGTTGTGGAGATATCGAGCTTTGTCGGACCATTGAGTCACAATCTTATTATTTTTGAAACATGTTACTGAATCTACTAGTTATCGTTTCTAGATAATTTTATTAAAAAACGAAGTGATCGATTTAATTATTATTTTATTAAAAAACCTGTTACTCATAAAATAATCGCCTTTTTAGGCAGATCTCGACACATTTTTGTCATGTCTGTATGAAATACCTCTGTATATTGAATATAAAAATTAAATATTATAATTTAAAAAAAAGTGACAAAAGTGCAAGAGTCTTGCAGATCGGTCTTGGTCTTGCGTAGTCTTGCACCCCTCGGTCTTGGTCTTGGTCTTGGTCTTGCATACCCCGGTCTTGATCTTGGTCTTGCAAGCGAAAAGGCGGTCTTGGTCTTGCTGCAAGACCAAGACCAAGACCGCAAGACCAAGACCGGTCTCGCTCATCACTACTTTCTACCGACCCAAGAAGAAGAGGGGAATACCTCGGCGGAACCGCGACAACACACACACACACACACACACACACACACACACACACACACACACACACATAGTAGTTAGTGATGCCAGATCTAATAATTATTCTTAAGATTACACGAATTTGGTGCGATTTCATGACCTTACGAATAACGAAGCAATTCTTACGATTTTTAAATATATCTTTATAAAATAAAATATTACATTTAAATTAAATGACACCAACAATATACTATTCATTTATTAATAAAATAATTTACTCCGTTCCTGTAGTAAATGATAACAATGACATATCAAAACGACCGGGAAATCCCCGTCGCCTACAAGTGTTTTTATGCGGTCATGTTAATCACTGTTGTATTTAATACAAGAGTAATTAAAAGGTTGTTGAATTTTTATTAGACTTAAGCCTAAAAATAAAATAATAACTGCTATACCAATAGACTTTGCCCTGCTGAGCTTCGCACATTCGAGCCGATTATAAAACTCCCCCCTAACATTCGACAATACCTCGGGTGTAATGGAGTTAGTAATGTCGAATATTTTTTCCTTTAAATCAACCAAATTTACAGGCCTCTCATGTGGATACCTGTAAAATAGTTGAGTTAATTGGCCCCACAAAAAAAAAGTCAAGAGGAGTCAAATCTGGTGACCTTGCTGGTATGGTACCTCTGTCACAAATAGGCCGTTCAGGAAAAGTCCTCCTGAGAAATTCCTGAACTGGCCTTGCGTTATGAGCAGGACAGCCATTATTCTACTAAAACCAAGTTTCCAATTTCCTTTTGCAGCATTTGCAAATAAAATTATTTATATTTTCTTGCTCGATAAAATAATAAATACCTATTATTAAAATAATAAAGTATCCTAAACCATTCTAAGCCCTTGCCTTGCCAACCCTGTATAAGTATTTTGATGTATACATTGTCGTTACAATAGCTTAATACAACTAATCATATTTATTTATGTTTGTTTCGGCACCGGCACTATAAATGTGGTTGGACGCAACTAGTGCCTCTGCAGAACTAACTATTTATAGCGGGAGGGTCCAGCTTTTGTGACGTAATATTTATAGGGGGGTCGCAAAGATTGAGACGCGGTGTGACGAAGGAGGGGAGGGAGTCAAAAATGGTGAAATTCAGCGTGACGCAGTTTTTGTACGGCCCCTCATCGACTTTTGACGGTGACAAGTCGGCCACCATTCACAAGTTAGAAGTTTTTTCTAAACGAATATGGAGGTCCTTAGAGGAATCTTAGAGGTTTAAAAAAATGATACAAAAAAACTAAGTTTTCTGCCTTTTTTTTGCTTATTGCCATTTTACAACAAGCTCAATGCATTTTGTCATTTCTAACCAATCCTATTAGTTTTGAGACTAACTATAACTTTTTATCAATGACTATATTGAGCTCTATATCGTATGGTTGGTATGTATGCAGTTTTTTGGTTAATAGATTTCACAAAAAATAAGGGTATGTTTTATAATCATTTGCATTTTTTCTTTTAAAATACCTAACTAGTAATTTTGTAATATTTTTTTCTATAGCCCGTCCAACAGCCAACATTTTTTTTGGATTTCGACTCTAAAACTCTAACTTCGTTTGTAACCACAGAAATGTCCAGGAAGCCCGTATCTGGCAACCCTAATTACATACTGGGGTAAAAATTTCAATGATACACTTGGGCACTATAAGCCTCGGTAAACTATAGTATTCTCTTGACAGAAATTACACATTTTTTAAATAAGAAATTCCAGTTTAAACTTTTTTCCATAGTTGGCTAAAGAAAGAACTCGAAATGCCTATTTTAAAGCATGACTCAAGCAACAATAATTTTTTGCGCGACACAAGTTATTATACTAATATTATTATTACTAGAACCTATTATATTCAAATTAAAGTGAGATCTTTTGTTTGCACATGATTTTACGACAAGAACCAGTTCTTTTAATTAGGCATTGTCGCTTCACTGTACCGCGGCAAAAGTTGACTAACATGACAAACAAGTATTTATTTTGTTCTACAAGTCAAGGTATCAAGATTAAATCTTAGAAACTAACGGACCACTTAACACGAGCACTGTCATTAACGTTGCAGATTTACTTTTTAAAATAGATGATATTGCAATTGTTGCGTTTGTATTTTACCAATAGCATTAATTCGGAAACAATAAGAAACAAATTAAAAATAAAAATATTTTTGTGTTTCTTTCAAAGTAACACACCTATTACAATGTTGCTGTAACTTCTGTAAACCCCTAAATTTGTTTATGCTATACTAACCAACACTCCACAATTTCTGGTACACGTACTAAGTAGAAGAAAATATCCGACCTTTTAAATTATCTTTCATTTAAAGAAAGAGCATATACTAGTTCAAGGAAAGCAAGTCTTTGACAAATAACGAAGGTGTCTAGGCATCTCTTACCAGCACTTTTTATCATCATTTTGATAATATTAAAGATGCCACTTGTGGACAGGTTCATGAAAATAATAATAATACATTTAAAGCAATCAGAAATCAACGGCTTGTTTTTCACACAGACTGGAGTGTTTTGGAATCCAATAGACGGATTTCCTTTTCATATCAAAATTAATTATGTAATAGGTTTACATAAAATGTTTAGTGCTTCAGATATACCTTTCAACTCAATCAGAGGATTTATTATTACCATGTCATCAACTGAAGTCGATATTTTGTCGATGAATGATTTACAAGATCTGGAGTCACATATTTGCATAACGAAGAGGTTTATGATGAAAATGCCTATGCCATTAAAAATGCACATAATAGCAATCAATTTAAAATAAACATTTGTCCATTTATTATTATTGATCGCTACCTTGCTGGTCCTGCTGCGATTCCAAACAATATGAACATTTGTATTCAAATTTTTTGTATCAACATTATCCTTCCTGATTATCTTGAGACAGTCCTCGAAGGCTGATGCCTAAGTACTAACGTACCGTGGATGTCTTAAGTGTGGTGAGACGGAGTTTGTTCACACGGGACTTAAATATTTGGAGATTGGGAGGAGAAGGAAAAACTTCTGCGGGCAGCATATTCCATAGTCTTGACACTCTAGGGATGATGAAACGAAGAAAGCGGAAAGTTCGGGGCCTCCCTAACTGAACTGTAAAAGGATGCATAAAAGTTACTACGTGTTGCTATGCTGGGACCTGCCAGAGAAGAAATTATACTCTCCAACTCCTCTGAGCAGAAGCCGTAAAAATACCTCTAGAAGAGCGACAGATCCCCTACAACTCGGCGGTGGGCAAGAAAAGGAAGCCTTTTTGTGAGCGTAGGATCATTAATAAGACGAACGGCTCTTCTTTGAATGGAGTCCAGAATGCCAAGTGTTGTAGGGGACGCCATTTCCCAGACATGAGAATAATATTCTAAAGAGGGTCTGATTTGGGATACATATTAGAGTATACAGATTAAAAGAAGAGAAATTCTTTCTGGCTCGAAAGAGGAATCCAAGCTTTTTTGAAGCTGTCGAGGCTATGGACGTGATGTGCTTGTGCCAGTTGAGGTTATTCTCAAAAGTAACGCCTACAAGATTAAACGACTCTTTGTTCTGCAGAACTTGGCCTTCTCATATGTAACGGATAAGCATTGGCAGACTTTTTCCGCGATAACGAACATGACTGTGTTTTCGAGGCATTAAACTAAGCAAGATTTTTGGCGCCCCAATACAAGATAAGTTGATGTCTTGTGAAAGAAATATCTGCATTGGCTGGCGCTTGTTTTCCAAATCAGAATTACATGGTGGCTTAAGAAATAGAATACTAAAGTGGGGGGTACTATCGTCAGCAAAACTATGAATGGGATTGATTGTGGAAGAGAAAGGATCGTTAATGTGCAGAAGAAAGAGCGTGGGTGCCAGCACTGAGCGCAGGGGCACCCCAGCATTAATTTGGTAGAAGCTGGAAGAATGGCCACCTACAGTAACTGATATACGTCTATTAGAAAAGAAACTGGAGAGCCAAGAGCAAAGCTTAGGTGGAAGACCGTAAGAAGGAAGTTTGTTAAGTAAGAGGAACGATCTGGGATTCACCAAGAAACTCAAGGGACTTGTTTCAGTTGTGTGAGACAAAGGAAAAAAGATCAGCTGCGGATCTTTTCCAGATACTTTAAGATTTGGGAATTAATGAATTTTTCCATGAATTGCAAACAACAGAAAGAAGAGGTATAGGTCTATAGTTAGAAGAGAGAGTTTTGGATACTTTTTTGGGAACAGGTTGCACACGTGCAGCTTTCCAACCCTCCGGGAAAATGCCCGTGTCGTAAAAGATTCGAAAGAGGCGAGTTAGGATGGGTGTAAGCTCGGGAGCACATTTTTTTAAGACGATTGCTGGTATGCCATCCAGCCCAGACGATTTTTTAGTATTAAGAGAAGAAAGAATACGCTTGATTTGTTTGACTTTAAAAATGATATCGGACATTTTATGAGAAACCACAGTTGGAAGAGGAAGATTAATAGGAGGATCAAGCATATAATTGGCAGCAAATTGTTTGGCTTTTCCTTTAGAGGTAGAAAATTTGCCATGTTTACTTCAAAAGCAACTCTGATACAGGCATGTTGTTGGCCAACCCCATTTTACCATTGTTGTTCGGCAATATTTACCCAACTTATGGACTGAAAAAAAAAGAATGCACCAGTTAAATGGCCACCACATTCTCCGGATTAAAGTATGTGTGACTTACTTTGAGAGAATGAGAAAGAGAAACTTGCAAAACTCCAATGAACAATTGCTAAGATTTATTGACGCGAATTTTAAATGCAGAAAACTTTTAATATTTGTGATACATTAGGTTTTTCTAATTTAATATCTTAAAATGTTTTAATATGTATATTCTGCTAACTTTGTTCAATAAAATTTACTTTCCATATTTACTGATTGTTTTATTAGTACATTTATTTAACGAGATTAGTGACACTATTTTTTTTGGCAAAACTTCTCATTCAACAAAAAATATTTAGGATTAAAAAATATTCTAAATACATCCAGTTATACGATAAAAATGTCTAGCTTGTCAAAATGTTTATAATATAGAAAACCAGAAGAAATAAATACTGATAGCGTAAGTTTTATAAATTTCCAGTCGTTTATAGTTGGTCACTGTATCACAAAAAAAAACGTCAAAAATAGAATCAATTAGCAGGTTTTTTAAGAAATTTAGGATTTTTTTTTTATTGTTATGCTATCTACCTGCTATAAGAAGCAAATTAAAAAATAATTAATCTGCTTAAATGAATCTATGCCCAGTAGAATTTTTTGTAACATGCGCTGGATTTGCGGGGTTATCGGCAATTCCAACTAGCTGGGGTTGCCGGTTATCGGCAACTCCAGCCACTAGCGTATGGGGCGGGATCCGAAGCTAAGACGAGCAAAGGGCTTAACTCAAGGTGTTACGGTTTAGTTTTTCCCCATCCTAGTAGAGACAGCTTCGACTAGGTAAAATATCAAAGGCTTACCTGTCTGGTGATGTAATTGGTTTGCCTGGGTAAAATAAAGATGTATTTCTTTTGGTAAAAGTCAACTTTATTCACATTCTTTAATTCTCAAACTCTTATACATACATTGAGCAATTAACTTAAAATTATCTTCTTACATCTTGACCTAAAACAAAACAATGATTTTGATTAACCCATTTTAAATATATTCTTTTTATCAAAGAGCCTAGATCTTTTTTTAAATAAATTAAGCCGAAAGAGTGTTGTACCTCTTTGTGTTTTCTTGGATTCATTTCTTTAAAAATCTATTAAATAAATTAATAATTTATCAAAATTATATTTGTTTACCTGTCAGAATTTGTGAATGACAGACGACAGGCCAGAAATGTACTAAAAGTTAATACCTGATTGTACCAAGTAACCCATTTTGGTACCTCATAAAGAATTCAAAAAAAAATAGAATTAACTTAAAGGGTCCTTTTTTTTAAGGGCCGTGGCATTCTTTCATTCTTTCTTTGATACTTGGACCGTGCCTTGGCTTAGTGCTGACACGGTTTGAAGCGTTTTTATTAAACGGATTTATAAAGAAAAAGATAGTTATCCCAAATTAGGCTAGTGCCTACTCTAATTTAGAGGATTTGATTTTGGAAAAAATACATACATATCTTTTTCGAGTTATTTTAAAAGAACAAAAAAAGGCCAACCCAACATCTTCTGGTAAGTCGTTCACATTTCTAATTTTATTATACTTTTTATAAAAGTCTCTTTTCAAACAGTTAATTTTTAAAATAAAATCTAAAATAAGTCCATTTAAGTCACGTAAATCCATAAATATAATAATTATTTAACTTTTAATTACTAATATTGCTTTTAAATATATCCAAGAAAATATAAAAGTACAACATAAATACTCTTTTTAGGCCTTTTTCTTCTTTTACTTTTTCCCTTTGTACTTCTACGGTACTTACCTCTCGGAGACTGTGCCACTCTCGCCCACTCTGGTCCAGTACTTGTAAAAGCTGTACTTTCCATTCCGCCGGATTACTCCTGGGACCAGTTAACTTACAAGAACGGGTACTGCAGGTCTATCACCACCATTCCTGTCAGATGTGCTGAGTCACCCCGTCGAGTCAGGTTTGATTGAACAACTCCACAGGTACTTCTTGCTAATTACTTTTCGGACAGCTGATATAGTTTCTAGGGCTATTCTAGTTTTTACTTGTGCGTATAGTTTTAGAACACTTATATTTTATCACTAATAACCTCTGTTCGCCGAGGGTATACGTATACACGAGGTACACTACAATAACTGTTATTTATACCAACTATAAGCACCATTACTCTTCTTAACTTAATTTAATTATTAATTTATGTGTTACCCTTTCTGAGTAGTATAAATATTAAATCTGAATCATATTTAACTTAGTTTTAAGAAATAGAAAAATCGGGTTAAAGCGACTGTGCGACTGACAGATCAGCTGTTAGTAACCAAGTAGAGCTGGGCATAGGGCTCCGACTACATGGGCGATAGTCTTGGGTCGTTGGCTTGAGGCCAGCATGTGTATTTTTTTTGTTGTTAATAATCTATTTTCTTAACAATGTGAATAAAGACTCGTATGGTGCTACGATTAATAGAAGTATCGGTGTTTTATTTTTAGTTTTTTTGAGATTTCCTGTTTTCGTGTAAGAACAATCGCTTTTCCTAACCTGAGGGCCAAAAACAGGTGGCGCTCTAACCCCCCCAACAGCTCTGGCTAGCTAGCCTGGGTATTGCCCTGTAGGAAAAGCGATTCATTAGGACAAATAAGCCACCTAATCCACCTCGACCTTTTATTACGGCAACCGCCAACTGGGGTTGCGTAATAAATTTGGCGCCCAAACGTGGTTAATTAGCACATACGGTCTTTGTTTTTTTTTTCTCTTTTTTAATTTTAATTTTTATTCTTTAAGTGCCTAAGACTATTGTCAGTGTTGGAAAACAAAGTATTTTTTTTCTTAACCATTATTTTTTTTGTTGTTTGATACAACACTAATTCAATTTTTTTTCTTGTAGATGATACCTAATTAAGGTTATGATTTAGTTGATCATACTGATCAGTACGTTAAATTTGTTTTGTTTTGTACAGCCACTACACTTTTTGGTTATAAACAACCTTTTTATTTAAATAATTTTTTTTTGCGATTGATGTGCTTGACTACACTTAGACCTTTTTTTGGCCCGAGTTCGGTTAACCACTGAATAATTTGATTAAATTTAAACGTATTTTAATACTTTTTGGAAGTTTGCTAACAGACCTGTTTATTATTATTTTTTTGAAGGCACATAATTTGGCTTTTATTTAAAATAAGTATATTTTATTTTTATTAGTATATTTGAATAAATAAATCCATATGTACGGGGTCCGATCATAAGTAAAGTTGTTTTTTGACGCATAGGTAGCTTGTGCCTAATGGTATTACATTTTTTTTAGGATTAAGATCTTTATTTTGGGATATTTTTTTTTGCGCCCTTGTCAGACATATTCCGTCTTTAGGGACTTTCTTTTTTTCCTTGCTTCTTTTGTGTACGGCGCTTGTGTGCATAAGCAAAAGAAAAAAAAATAAATACAAATTCTGTGGTCTTTTATAGGCCGAACTTTGGTGCGTGCTAGTTTCTTTGGTATTTTTGAAGTTTGTATTTTTTTTATTTTTTGTCCTCTTTTTTAGGAGGGGGCGGGTTTTGAGTCCTTGGGACACGGACATTTTTTTTTAATTAAATATTTACTTACTGCTACATTTTACGTATAGAAACAATAAAATAACCATAGTATTTACTTTATAATATTTATATTTACTTCCAATTTTGTGTACATTTACATTTAAATTTTTTTAAAATGGACGTTAACTATTTGGGTAACGAAGAGCTTAAATACGAGCTTATTATTCGTGGCCTACCTCTAACTGGTACATTCGCACAGAAGCGGTCTGATTTACGTGACGCCTTGCGAATTGAACGGGAATCTGGAATGGATCCTCCATCTACAACAGGATATGACGCCGAGAGTGAGCTTTGTTTATGTAGAGCTAAACTCTATACGATAGAGCGGGACCTTCACAACATTGATGCTGCCAATCGGGAAAATGAATTCAAAAAAATTTAAAAACTCTTTAATTCACGCATCTGGTAGGGTGCAAAGAATTTCTGTATCCTCCGACGCCGATCAAGCACTTAAACGAGATCTTATAAAACGCTGTGCTAAATTATTTCAAGAACTTACTGCGTCGTGTCATAAAAATTCAGCTTTCCCTAGTCAAACGACTACAGCTACAGGCACAAACTTCGGGTCAGTTCAGCGAGAAGCGATGTTGCCTCCTCAAAATACTGGAGCTCGTGTGGAACGTACACCTGTTTCTTATGATCTGGTGGACCTGAGTGATGATAAATGCGTAAACGCAAATGGTGTTTCTTATCAAAGGGGTCATGGCTTACCAGCGGTAAGACAAAACATAAGCGCTCCTCAAGTGCTATTTACTTCCGAAACTGGACAGTCCCCTCCGCATTTTGCCAACCAGTCAGAGCCAATAAGATCTGCAGCGGATCTGCCTCCTCATCGATACTTAGCAACATCAGATTTGCTAGACCAGAGGCTGAATGCATTGCCTCATTTATCTAACGAAGGATTTAATCCTTCTGAGAATCAATCGTTGTTCCAGTCGTCATCTCTTGCAGTTACCGCTCCCAGTTCTCATATTAATGACGCACTACAATCCATCTACTACTCTCGACCATCTACTAGTGAGCCATTGCGGTCAAATCTACCTCGACAGTCAGACCTTGAGAATCGTAGTCTGCGAACTGGCCCTGCAGTAGAAGTAAGTCGCGACCCATTGCAAGGACCAACTACTTCTCATGGAGTTTGGGATTCAGAGCCCATTCCAAACTTGGAGGCACGCCTTTCTCATGTGAGATTTAATAATCATGTACAGGCAAGTTCTTGCATGGGAAATGTTAACTCTACCCGGCCGAATGAAACTCTCTCCCATCCTATTCCACTGGTGGATTTTGCAGACCGTCTTGATAATTTTCAATTTTCTCCTCTTCGTGGACCTAATCGGAACACTTCTGCTACTTACGAGCCGGTCCTCATTACTACGACATCAGTCGTTGGAATTTAAAGTACGATGGCCGTACTAGTGTGACAAATTTTCTGGAACGGATTGAGGAGTTGAGACGATCCAGAGGAGTATCCAAAGAACAGTTACTTCGTTCAGCGCCCGAATTGTTCTGCGGAGATGCACTTTTGTGGTACCGTACTGGCTATTTCACGGACTGGAATGATCTAGTATACCAGTTGCGTGAAGCATTTCAGCCATATGATTATGAAGTTAGTCTTTGGGAAGAAATAAGGAAAAGGACACAGGGTTCTCAGGAACGGGTGTTAAGCTTTGTGGTGGCTATGCAGAACCTATTTCGTAAATTACCCGAAATACCCTCTGAGTCTACGAAACTTCAACTGGTGCGTAGAAACCTGTTACCTTATATTCAAAGTCGCTTGGCTCTTCACCAGGTCTCATCACTTCAGGAGTTAATTCGACTTAGTCGAGCCATCGAGGAAACGGAATCTCGACTTCAACATTTTGTACCCCCATCTACGAATTATAGACAACTCCTAGAACCAGAGTTAGCGTACCATAAGCCAACCTATCATGCTTCCCCAGTGGGAGTACCAAATTTTCATGCTCATGACCTTGCTGCCCCATTACCTTCGGTGTCCAGACAAGATGACCCTATTAATCAAGCAGTAGATGCTGTGGGCCTCGTTAGCCAAACTAACTGCTGGAATTGCAATGAGGACGGACACAGGTTTCGTCAGTGTAATAAGCCACGTAATAAGTTTTGTTATCGTTGCGGCAAAAAGGACGTCACTAGCCGAGATTGCACCACGTGTTCAAAAACTTGCCTTCGGCAAGGAGATAGGCCAGTTGCCTTGCCCGATTGCAAATGATCCCATGGCCAAAAATTCCCAAAGTGCTATCTTGGATTACGTTTTAGCTCATGCCAAAGGTGATCAACGTCCCTATTTAGATGTTAAAATTTATGGAAAGTCAGTTCTTGGACTCTTGGATAGTGGAGCTTCCCGGACCATAATTGGTTCTTCCGGATGGAATCTTTTAAGACCACTATGTCAACTGCTCCCTTGCCAGACTTCCGATTGCACAGTGGCTAATGGCCAGTCTTGTCAGATTCTGGGTGTAGTGCAGTTACCTATTCAGCTCCGGGATCGTGTCATTTTATTGGAAGTCTTAGTAGTTCCCTCACTTTCACATACCCTTATATTGGGAGTAGACTTTTGGAGTCGGATGGGAATTATACCAGATTTACACGCTGGTGAATGGTCTTTTAGAGGCGCTTCAAGTTCGGTGCCGCAGGTTTCTGCAATTCAACCGGCAGATTCGCTTTCACCGGAACAGAAGAAAACGCTTGATGGATTGGTTGAGGAGACTTTTTCTTCTATGGGTAGTGACCTTGGATGTACGAAGCTTGTGGAACTTGTTATCAAGACCGACTCTGCTCCAATAAAACAACGCTACTATCCACTATCGCGTGCACTTCAGAAAGAAGTTAACTCAGAGCTGGAAATGATGCTTGCTGCTGGAATAGTCGAACCTTCTGAGTCTCCGTGGTCATCCCCTATAGTAATGATTAAAAAGAAGGGCGGAGGCTGGCGCTTTTGCGTAGATTATCGTGCGCTTAATAAAGTCACGATACCAGACGCCTATCCTATTCCCTACGTGTCCGCCACTCTCGATAAACTTCGTGACGCGCGCTTTCTAAGCACCTTGGATATTAAGTCCGCATATTGGCAAATACCTATAGCGGAAGAGTCTAGGCCTTTAACAGCCTTTACTGTACCCTTCCGAGGGCTCTATCAGTTTAAACGTATGCCCTTTGGGCTTACTAATGCACCAGCCGTATGGCAGAGACTTATAGATCGTGTTGTTGGCGTTGATCTGGAACAGTATGTATTTGTTTATCTGGACGACGTTATTATCTGTACACCAACCTTTGATGAGCATATACGAGTACTGCGTGAAGTTATTAAGAGAATAACACAAGCGGGACTTACCCTTAATAGAGATAAATGCAATTTTTGCAAACCTGAGTTGAAATACCTCGGCTATGTAATCAATTCGTCAGGATTATTGGTGGATCCGGAAAAGATTGAAGCCATTCTTCGTATTCCAACACCTAAAAACGTGACTGATGTTAGAAGAGTTATCGGGTTAGCATCCTGGTATCGACGATTCGTACCCAATTTTTCCTCTCTTGTAGCACCCCTGACAGCACTAACTAGAAAAAACATTAAGTTTCTTTGGGATAATGAGTGTGAGGCTGCCTTTCAGTTAATTAAAGAGCATCTTGTTAAGGCTCCTGTTCTTTCCTGTCCTGATTTTGACCAGCCGTTTACAGTACAGTGTGATGCTTCAGATTTTGGCTTAGGCGCTGTTCTCTCACAGGTTCTTAATGGTCAGGAACACGTCATCTGCTACTTGAGTCGGTCGCTGACCAAAAATGAACGAAAGTACAGTACTACGGAAAAGGAGTGTTTGGCCGTCCTTTTCGCCATCGAGAAACTTCGTCCATATCTTGAGGGTACTCGTTTTACCGTCATAACGGATCACTACAGCCTTAAATGGCTAAATTCCATAAAAGACCCCGTTGGTCGCATAGCAAGGTGGGCTGTTAGATTACAGCAGTACGATTTCGATATTATTCACCGAAAAGGTAAGGATCATATCGTTCCGGATACCTTGAGTCGTTCTGTGCCTGTCGTTGATGCCGTTACCGATGTGGTGACAGATACTTCCTCTACACCTCGCGACCGATGGTATTTAGGAATGATTAAGCGGGTCGAGAAATATCCCACTAAGTATCCCCTATGGTGGCTAGAAAACGGCAAGCTGTACAAACGCGCAAAGGTCGCTTACCCCTCCTTAACTGAACCAAAGGATGCCTGGCTTACTGTAATTCCTCGCGAGGAGCGGTCAGCTATTATCAGGGCGCACCATGACCCTCCGACTTGTGGACATCTTGGTAGTTTTAAAACTTGTTCCCGCATCGCTCAACATTATTACTGGCCCAGCATGAAAGCTGATGTTGCCAGATATATACGGCGTTGCCACGTCTGCCTCGGGACTAAACCCATGCAAAAGGCTCCCGCAGGACATATGCTGAGTTCTCAGCCTACCGCTTCCCGGCCATGGCAGATTGTAAGCATCGACCTCGTTGGACCCCTTCCACGCTCTTCTTCCGGATACTCCTACATTTTATCAGTATTGGACGTTTTCAGTAAGTACACCCTATTCTTTCCTTTGCGTTCGGCGACTGCGCCTAGTATAGTTCGCTGGTTGGAGGACCACGTAGTTTTGGTTTATGGTAGACCGGATAAAATCATTTCAGATAACGGCGTTCAATTTCGTAGCAGAATCTTTAAGGAGTTTGTGAAACGATACGACATTAAAGTTCAGTATACCGCGAATTATCACCCTCAGGCTAACCCCGTGGAGCGCGTCCATCGTGTTCTCAAAACCGTAATTTCCAGTTATGTGGATAAGGAGCACAAAAATTGGGATAAAGTACTTGCAAAGGCTGGCTGTGCCATCAGATCTGCAAAACACGAAGTAACAGAACTAACCCCTAATTTCGTAGTTTTCGGACGCGAAATTCAGTTCACGGCCAATGACACTGTCTCCCCTGAGGACGACGTGATCCAGTACGATTCCTTTGCTCGGTCTCAGGCGATGAAGGAAATGTTCGCGGATGTCCATCGGCGACTACGACGAGCGTATGAAAAGGCTAAACCCCGATATGACCTTCGGCGACGTGACGACCGTTTTACTCTCAATCAACAGGTCTGGAAGAAAAATTACGTCATTTCCAGTGCAGCTAAACAATTTACAGCTAAGTTGGCTCCCAAATTCTCCGGTCCATTCACAGTCACTAAAATATTATCTCCATGGTCGTATGAAATTTCGGATGCTTCTGGAACAAGTCTAGGGATTTGGCATGCTAAAGATCTTAAAGCTCATCCACCTGATGACTAAACGTGTAAACACATTTTTTTTTCTTGCTGTTTCTTCACCTATTCGTTCTATAGTTACTATTAGGTTCCTTTTTTTTGATCTGGATTAGTTTCTGTAAAAGTTTTAAAGAAACTTTTTTCCAGGGAGGGGAGGTGTGTTACGGTTTAGTTTTTCCCCATCCTAGTAGAGACAGCTTCGACTAGGTAAAATATCAAAGGCTTACCTGTCTGGTGATGTAATTGGTTTGCCTGGGTAAAATAAAGATGTATTTCTTTTGGTAAAAGTCAACTTTATTCACATTCTTTAATTCTCAAACTCTTATACATACATTGAGCAATTAACTTAAAATTATCTTCTTACATCTTGACCTAAAACAAAACAATGATTTTGATTAACCCATTTTAAATATATTCTTTTTATCAAAGAGCCTAGATCTTTTTTTAAATAAATTAAGCCGAAAGAGTGTTGTACCTCTTTGTGTTTTCTTGGATTCATTTCTTTAAAAATCTATTAAATAAATTAATAATTTATCAAAATTATATTTGTTTACCTGTCAGAATTTGTGAATGACAGACGACAGGCCAGAAATGTACTAAAAGTTAATACCTGATTGTACCAAGTAACCCATTTTGGTACCTCATAAAGAATTCAAAAAAAAAATAGAATTAACTTAAAGGGTCCTTTTTTTAAGGGCCGTGGCATTCTTTCATTCTTTCTTTGATACTTGGACCGTGCCTTGGCTTAGTGCTGACACGGTTTGAAGCGTTTTTATTAAACGGATTTATAAAGAAAAAGATAGTTATCCCAAATTAGGCTAGTGCCTACTCTAATTTAGAGGATTTGATTTTGGAAAAAATACATACATATCTTTTTCGAGTTATTTTAAAAGAACAAAAAAAGGCCAACCCAACATCTTCTGGTAAGTCGTTCACATTTCTAATTTTATTATACTTTTTATAAAAGTCTCTTTTCAAACAGTTAATTTTTAAAATAAAATCTAAAATAAGTCCATTTAAGTCACGTAAATCCATAAATATAATAATTATTTAACTTTTAATTACTAATATTGCTTTTAAATATATCCAAGAAAATATAAAAGTACAACATAAATACTCTTTTTAGGCCTTTTTCTTCTTTTACTTTTTCCCTTTGTACTTCTACGGTACTTACCTCTCGGAGACTGTGCCACTCTCGCCCACTCTGGTCCAGTACTTGTAAAAGCTGTACTTTCCATTCCGCCGGATTACTCCTGGGACCAGTTAACTTACAAGAACGGGTACTGCAGGTCTATCACCACCATTCCTGTCAGATGTGCTGAGTCACCCCGTCGAGTCAGGTTTGATTGAACAACTCCACAGGTACTTCTTGCTAATTACTTTTCGGACAGCTGATATAGTTTCTAGGGCTATTCTAGTTTTTACTTGTGCGTATAGTTTTAGAACACTTATATTTTATCACTAATAACCTCTGTTCGCCGAGGGTATACGTATACACGAGGTACGCTACAATAACTGTTATTTATACCAACTATAAGCACCATTACTCTTCTTAACTTAATTTAATTATTAATTTATGTGTTACCCTTTCTGAGTAGTATAAATATTAAATCTGAATCATATTTAACTTAGTTTTAAGAAATAGAAAAATCGGGTTAAAGCGACTGTGCGACTGACAGATCAGCTGTTAGTAACCAAGTAGAGCTGGGCATAGGGCTCCGACTACATGGGCGATAGTCTTGGGTCGTTGGCTTGAGGCCAGCATGTGTATTTTTTGTTGTTAATAAACTATTTTCTTAACAATGTGAATAAAGACTCGTAGGGTGCTACGATTAATAGAAGTATCGGTGTTTTATTTTTAGTTTTTTTGAGATTTCCTGTTTTCGTGTAAGAACAATCGCTTTTCCTAACCTGAGGGCCAAAAACAGGTGGCGCCCCAAACCCCCCCAACAGCTCTGGCTAGCTAGCCTGGGTATTGCCCTGTGGGAAAAAGCGATTCATTAGAACAAATAAGCCACCAAATTTCACCTCGACCTTTTATTACGGCAACCGCCAACTGTTGCGTAATACAGGTCCGCACTTTACTCTATTCATTTAGATATAACCTGGGGCAAATAGGACTTCATGAATACTTATATATTATTCCAGTCAGGTAGAAATACGACCCTGTAGGGTAGGGTGCGATAATTAGGTCAACCTACCCTAATAGTACCATAAAATGCTAATTTCGAAGGTTTTCACTGCACTCAGAAGCAGTCGAGACTTTTAGTCATTTCCTTATATCTTAAAAAGTACTATAGATACCCACGTCACTATACCCAGAGGAGGGCATGACAGATCTAATCGTCTGCTCGTCATACTTTCCAGGAGAGAGGGACATCAGAACACATATTGTGCTCGTGTCCGGTAGCGGCACGAGTAAAGGGAGATGAAAGAGCTCTTTCCCAATTTAATATCGGATTCATTAAAAGTCTGATCCTATTGGGCGAAATATAAATATACTCGTAGGTGTGAGCCACAATAGACCGAGCGGTCGCGGTGGAGGTTTTACGCCCTCCACTCACTTTAAACCTAACCTAACCTAAATAAACCTATTTTCACTTCAGAGGTTTTTTAATACGTATTTTTCAGACCCTGCATAATACCACTTATTTGACACTGGTTTTTAATTATTATTAAAAAAGTAAATCCCCTATAATACTCTTTATTTTTTTATCTAAGGATACTTCAAGTAACGTATAACGTGGGTGGGTCTTACATGAGGTAAGAGAGGCAGTTTACTAAATGCATTAAAAAAACAACAAAACACCCAAACAATTAAATTTGTTAAAATTTCGCTATAAAATTTAGGAGATTTTATGAACTTTTTTTATTATTTATGACGCAAATGACACATCAGTTTGTTCTGACTGGTATATTTATAATTTTTTAAAATACAAAAAGGGTAGTGTGTTAATTGATTTTAAGTTTAATTGAAATTACTGCAGTATCAAGCATAGGTAAACCATGTATTATTTAAATTTACAGATATTGATGCTACACATTTATCTTTATTTAATAATATTTTCTTTTTCTTTCATTTCTTTTATTTTACGTTTTCTTGTACAAATTTCCTTTGCTAAAATACTAGAAGCATTCCAGTTTATTAGGTGATTGGTATCAAATGCGTGCTGACAAATTTTTGGTTTGTGAAATTTTTTGGGAGTTTTTTTCTTTTTTCTGTTTAAGGCTATGTGCCAGTTCATAAGGGTCAAAAAGGCTAAGCATACTCCCATTCTCTAGAAACCTTCCAGACGAGTAGATTTAACAAGAACTTATTAAAACATGATCATATTTGCAAAAGATGTTAAATTCGTTTTTATTATGAAACAAACTTTGCATGTAGGAAGCGATATCCGAGCCCATTTCTGTACAATATCAGGCCACTAACTCAAGGTGTGGCGAGGAAACATTTGGGGACATCAGACCTTTGTGTTGCATAATAATACTTCGTTTCTTATTAAAATGTATCTATTGTTGCAAGCGAGGCTTTCATACTATGCATATTGTTTAGAAAAGGCAGAAAAACTGTGAGAAATAAATTTAATATACTCCGTATTTATTAAATTAATAGAGTTTTTTTGGCTAATCAGTATTATACAGGATGTAAACTTACAAGGAGGTTAAAACAGTTTATTAAGACTATGCATTTATGTAAATTATATGAATTTGTTAACAGGATACTAAGTTGTGCAGCGAGGAAACGTTTGAGAACATTAGCTCTTGTGATGCATAATAATACCACAGTATAAAATTACCATGTTTCTAATTAAAATGTATCTATTGCTGAAAGCCACACGTGTGAAGACTTCTAAAAATACGTATATTATTATGAATGCATTTTGTTTCAAACATCAGTAACTCAGACTGGTAAATTAAATAAGACTATTTAAAATATTTTGACAATACTTTAGGCCAGTAGAAATATACCGGAAAAATTATACGAGCATTAGGTTTGTCATTATTTTTCTTTTATTACTGTTTCTGACATTGTTTTTCACCAGGCAATATTTGCTTCTGATA
The DNA here is from genome assembly GCA_019359885.1 of Listronotus oregonensis. Taxonomy (NCBI): domain Eukaryota; kingdom Metazoa; phylum Arthropoda; class Insecta; order Coleoptera; family Curculionidae; genus Listronotus; species Listronotus oregonensis. Next base: position 9,448 of record JAHBCN010011315.1, on the reverse strand, counting down.
TCATATTAAAAAAAATGTAAAATAGCCATCTTATGTATTTTTTATTTGTAGAATACTTAGGAAAATCATTTAAATTAAAACAAAGGAGATACGACAAAAATTTAACATTTTCTTTAAGGGACCTTATTTATTGTTCATTTTTAAAAGCGTTTTATTTTTTCGATGTTTCAATAAAAAGATTTTGTATTTATTTTAGTAACAACAGAATTAATTTAAGGGGTTAGTCCACCCGGTCATTTTTAAAAAATCGTTTTTTTCTTTTTTCTATTTTTCGAAAGTTTATGCATTTAACAACATTCTCTAAAAATTTTGAATGATCCGAACATTCTAAATGTACTTTTCTGCCTCTGCCCCAAATCACAGAAGCTTCTAAAGAAGGCAGAATAACGCTTAAAGAAGATAAATTAGATAAAAGTCAAATTCTGGAAGAAGCAAAAGAAATTTTGTATGGTGCAGGCATCGATGACTAGATATTGATAAGTTTTTTTTTCAGTTTTTCGTTAAAAAAAACTTTAAACGCGTTTATTTTGAAACTATGTTTTTCGACCTTACGTTGCCCGATTCTTAGAGGCTACTGTACCGAATCTCATGAAATTTACCCAGATAACTCTTAGATGTATGTGTTCGATTCCTCCTAGAATTATCTCAAAATTTTAAATTTTACTAGGTATTTTTTTTTTAAACCACAAAAAAAAATGTAACATTCTTTTCTAAAATGGTCCGCCATTTTGTTAATTATATGTAAAATTTAATGATTGTAGGTCGAATGGAACCCACTGTTAAACCTAATCTAACGCCACTAATTTTTTTTTAATTTCAGATAATTCGTTCCATAGATATGGACAATGTAACTCACATGTCTACTTTTTAAAGCGTTACCATTACCTTTAATTATTATGTATACAAAAAGTTTAAAATTATAAAAAACCATAATTTTTCTAGCAGTTTAAAAGTGTGTTTATTAGGCCCAACTATTTTTTATTAATAATTTTGATAGAAGCTTGAAGAAAAAAAGGTGAAAATACCGTTTTTCTAAAGCGCGCCGAGTAGACTAACTCCTTAATTCAATAAAAAATATGCGATTTAACAGAGCCGGCTTCCGCTTGCCATGTAACAGGTTTTAACTCGAAAATCCCCAAGCGCGTCCGGATTATCGTAGTGCGCCCGGCAGGGGCGTAGCCAGGATTGTATATAAGGGGGAACAGACAAAGAAAATCGTAGATTATATTGTTTGTTTTTACCATATGAGTTTCACATGAGCAGTGGAGGTAGTAATTAAAAAAATACATAAAAATCAGAAATAGCTTGAATGAATGCGAGCGGCGACCGATGAAGGCGCACAACATTGGCTGATCAGTTGCCTCCCCTCTCATCCCGAAGACCCGCTCCGCTCCTATGTCTATTTTACTTAGGGTTCTTTACTACTTTTTTCAAGTTCTTTTGGGTTTTCACAAAATGTTTTATGATTTCTTTTTCTATAACAAAAAAAACTACGCTACCCTTGTCGTTATAAGTAACATTTTTTAGAGTAAGAAATGATGTAAACAAAAATTATATTAGAGATCACATCACATATAGTTGGATTTCACAATCCAGCCTTTAAGCCTGTTATTTCTTAGGTTTTATAAGAAGCGTCGCAAGTTATGAAGCTCGTCAGAATTACAGTTTACCAGCGAACGACCGATCTTCTAAGGGGGGCAGCTGCCCCTCCCTGCCCGTACCTCGCTACGCCCATGGCGTCCGGACTATTATTAATGCAATTGCGCTCCGGATTACTAGACATCCGGATTAAAGAGGTTTTACTGTATTCTCTTAGATTCTTCAGAAAACATACACAAGACGGCCATTTCCCATTTCTTCTTAAGTAAAAGGAGAGCCTCAAATATGGCCCTGTTTAGTCCTCGTTCATTGACCCTGTACCTCCAAAGCTATTATGGTACGTACTTCACTACTTCTCTTAATAGTTAAATTTTGTAAACTTAGTTAACAACTAAATGAAGCTTTTAGTAAGCCTATAATGCATTAAGTGATTACGAAAGAACTTTTTTTTAAATTTCTATATTTTCTTAAATATTTTTTTCTATAGGATCTTAAGCTGTGCGTATCGTTAGATGTGCACTTGACCATTTATTTAAAATATTTAATTTTTTTCTGCCCCCTTAAAACTTATTCTTTACAATAATTTATTTAAAAAGCATTCTTCTGTGATATACTAAATTATTAATATGTCATGTAATAACTTTTAATAACTACTATATTTATAACAAAAGCTACATAACACGTATTATAACTCATAAGATAATATTTTTAACATAGTCATTTTAATAGGTGTTGCATACTAACAGTTATTTCGTTTTTACTAATTTTTAAGGTCGCCCCAAAACAATATATTTATTTATGTAATTAATATTAAATTTGGTAAAACAGAAATCGCCAATAAATCAATAAACCGCTCGATAATACAGAAACGACCAAGACAAGTGCACTTGAAAGCTTTTTTTCTTAACAAGGAAGAACCAGGTGGTCTGAGTGAAAGTACACAAAACCATATTAAATTCTCATTACCTAAGCTGTCTTAATGACTTTTAATTTCTTTTACCTTACTTTACGGCCGGTTCGAAATATTTTGTTAAACGCCTATTCTGATAAGGTAACATTGCAATTATTTAACAAATGATATAATTCGCTACAGACTACGCAAAGTATGAGAAAGTTTCGTTAACTATACTTTTATAAACAAAGAGTTTAGATAATTATAGAAGTGTTTGTTTATATCTTATTTGATGATCCATACAACCACATTCTACGATTATTCCTATGTAGAAAAGCGTGCCCGTCAAAATAGGCCAAGCAAAAATAGCTCCCACTAAATAGCCCCGACAACAAAAATAGTCCCAAACCAGAACTAACCAAAACAAACCTAAAGACGCCAAACAGGTACCTAGGCAAATAAGTAGGTACTGCTCCTTTGACCGCCACCAGAATTTACATAATAAAGGGTTTTCCAATAAAAACGATATGATTTTAAAATGAAATAAAATAAAAATGATTTCAGAAATAACCACACTTTTTATATTATCTTAAAGTACAATCGATAACATTTATGTTTTTAATAGCACGTCGTTTAAATGTCCACCTCGGCTTCGTGTACACGAGTGAATTCGACGAATCCAATTTTCGAAGATTTTGTGCAATAAATCGGGCGTAATCTCACGAATGCAGCGTTCAATGTTCAATCTCAAAGCATCAAGAGATTGTGGCCTGTTTGCATAAACCTTATATTTTAAATAACCCCACAAAAATTAATCTAAAGGAGTCAAATCACAGCTTTTTGGTGGCCAGACAACAGTTGCATTTCTTGAAATTATCCTTTCACTAAACTTTTCTTGCAGTATGGCGGCAGTTTTATGAGCAGTGTGACATGTAGCGTCGTCTTGCTGGAACCATATGTCTTCTAAATCAAGCGCATCCAAATTTGGCTATAATAAATTTGTCAACATCTGTCGATATTGTTCACCATTCACTGTAACGGAATCTCCAACCTCATTTGGAAAAAAAATGGTCCAACGATACCACCATGCCATAAACCACACTAGTGATGTAAATTTCCGTATCCTTTTGATATTCGGATTATACGTATTCGGAATCAAGAGAGATTCGGATTCAATATGTGAATACGTATCCATCCATAAGAAGTCCTTATAACATAGGCAACCGTAAATATAGAGCGCGGAGTCGCGCACAGCTGATACCGGACGTGCCGGTGCGGTGGGCGAATAGAGGAAAGGATACGAATTCAAAGACAGTTGCAAGTAATCAACAGGGTTGGCGCAGCTGCTTCAAATTCCGCTTTATGTTACAAAAAATTTCTCTATTTTCGCTATGCCTATTAAAATGTTTGTTCTGTTAAAAAAATATATAAAATAAACTAAACGGCGATGAGGTAAATAATAGGTTACGGTTAAAAATATATAACAGTATACTTAATTTTATTATTTTATTAATAGTTATAGCAAGGCAACATAGAAACAAATATTCGTTTCAACATAGGAACAAAGAATATAAAACAACAGCTCTGCAAGTCAAATGTAAAAAATATAACTTTCTGAGGTAACCTTTTTTTCCTTCCCTGCATTTTTAATTTATAAGTTTTTGATTTTTTTAAAATGGGTTACGTTAAACTCGAAAGGTAAACAATACTGTTTTTTGCTTGAAGGTCAAGTCTTATTAAAAGTAACGCGGATAAAGTTGATTCTATTTTTTTTTTTGTTTTATTATCTAGCATATAAAAGAAAGTTCGAGCAACATTTACGTTTCCGTGAGGGAGTGACGAAATTATTAGCGCTTATTTTTTCGCATTAAAAAATAAGTATTTATTAAAAAAAATAAGTTTTTTACGTATGCCCAAAGTGCTTTAATTAAGGGCAGCGCCATCCAGGGACAAATGGAAAAATCTTTATAAGACAGCTCGTAACGATTACGGATCCGATCGCATATTCGAGCCCGCGTCGATGCCGATCAACCGGCAGTTGGAAGAATTCATCCGCTCCCGTTTCGATACCGAATACGTATTCGAATTTACGTATTCTTACATCACTAAACCACACCATACAGTTAGTTTTAGAGGATGCAAAGGCTTTTTCTGAATCTGTTGTGAATTGTTTTCATACCAGAAATGGCAATTTTGCTTATTTACGTATCCACTTAACTAAAAATGAGCTTCATCTGAAAAGATAATTTTTTCGGAAAAATTGTGATTCCGTTCAAGTCGTTCTAAACTCCAAACAGCATATTCGCGGCGCCGACCATGGTCCAGTGGCTTAACTTCTTGGGTCAAAACAATTTATACGGGTGTAAATTGAAATCTTTTTGCAAAATTCGCCCAGTTGTTGTTTTTTTAAGTCCTAACTCTTGAGCACGACGAGGAATTGATAAATTTGGATCTTCTGCAACACTATCTCTTACAGCAGCAACATTCTCAACAGTTCTGGCATTTCGGCGTCTTAGTGGAGTTTTTACATCGTGAAGAGTAAAATTACTTTCAAATTTCTCAACGATGCCGATGCGACGAATGGCAAGCACAGAACGGCGATTTTTTAGACCAATGTTTTCGCTAAGTGCGCGAAAAGTTTTCACAAAAGAACGACCATTTTCGTAAATTTTTTGGACAATAGTCAGACGTTCTTGGAGCGAGTATTTAGCCATAATAAATTGTTAGAGTTTAGTGAACATAAATGACAACTAGTGACAGGTATAACTTTATTACCGTGGTTACTACATCATTACAAAATCATATCATTTTTATTGGAAAACCCTTTGTTATTTCTTGGCTTTCCTTTCAACCGACATTAAACATGACTTCCCGCTGCAATTTGCCCTGTTTTTTTTTTTTTTAGTGACGAAAGAACATTTACGAGTTGGACCAGTGCTAACTGCTACAATAAAATATAATGGGCTCAAAGTCAGTATAAAGAATATGCAGAATTTTTTACTTTTTGAATCCGGTGCTGAGGAGCCTAATCGTATTTTGGTATTACATTATTAAAAACACCAATTTCTACAATCAAAATTATTACATTTATTAAAGAAAGAGGAATCTGTCATAATTTTATATTGTAAATTATAAATAATGCTGCAAAAACGATTGTTTTCTAATTATCCCTTAATCGTTTTAATATGTAAAAAAATGATCAACACACAAAAATAAATATTTTAATTTTGGGGGCTTTTAGGCCGAGGCCATTATAAAATGGGCTAAAATGATTTTGGGCTATTTAGTCGGGTCTATTTTGAGGGTCACGATAGGCGTATACACGTGCCAAGTTGCCGACCTTTTGAGAGATACTTCATTTCGAAAAATTGTTGAAGAGGAAATCAATTTGAAAATAAAATAAAAACATTTTTCTCGAAAATTTCACCCCAACATTTTTAAGCCAATCAGAGACCCGTTTTTTGTTTGGTTACCATGGAAACCGAAAATATTTCCGGAAATACTCATTTTTCAGTTTACCCTGAAATGGACTTGAGATTTTATTTAAAAATTTAAATAGGTTTGTTTGTTTACAGAATAACAGAAACTTTGACGTGATATAATTTTTGACATACCTATATAAACATTCATAGCCAACAATATATTCCTAATATAAAATGACAAAAATCTAAGGTTTTAACAGCACACCAAACAAAATTATTATAAGAAGACAATTAAAATTTGTTAAACTTGACTTCTTCGAAAGAATGCATCTATCAGGAAATGTATTTACCTGAAATGTTAAAATGGGCAAAAATATACTTGGGGTTCTCGCTAGATAAAATCAGTTATGTCTTAATTTTTAGGGTACAGACTTGAGCACCCAAAGTCATTGAGCGTAAAAACGTTTTTAAAAAATAAACAAATTATCAAGTTTTAACGACAAATCCGTTATCGGTTTTTATTATATATATATATATATATATATAATATATATATATATATATATAAAATATATTATTATATATAAAATATGTTTAAAATTAAAATTCTTTAAATCATAAAAATATAACATCCGGTACACTTTGATCTTGGTTTGCAACAATCAAGTTTTCAATAAAGGTTAAAAAGAAAATGGTATAGGCTAATTTTAAAAATTAGGTACTTTTTTATAAAAACGGTGTCTGGGTTTCCAGTTAAAGTTCTCATAAAAGATGCCATTGGGAAATTTATACAGACATCAGATACCGCTGTAGGATAATATCACACAATATCAAACGTGAGGCTTTAAAAATATTGTTCACTTTCTCTAATTTTTCGAAACTTAAACTTTCTAATTCTGTATGCTTTATTACTGTTTCTATAAATACTTACACTGTAATGAGATACTTTTAATTGGCTTTACCCAAAGCTGAGCCCAATAAATCTATTTTGGCCCTAAAACTTTCTTTCTAATTAATTAGAAAATAAATACGAGGAGTTTCAAATTTATTCAGTTTTGTGTAAAATGTTTTTGTTTTATTTGAATTATAAAAGATAAATTGTGTGATTAAATTTTTTGAAAAATTTAAGAATTAAATTATGAACTGTTGAGACACCGCTCCATTTCCGCACTTCTATCTCTTTCCCAAACTAAAAATATTCGTCACCGATTAGTCTTACTTTAATTACCAGGCACAATATCTTTAAAATAGCACCATATTAAATGTATTGAGAAGGTAATTTGTGTTCTTAAAGTAATACATTTAATATTAAGAAAATAGTTCAATTAAAGAGTCAAATTTTCCGTAAAAATCATAAATAAAAATTAATCGATTAAAGTCCCTTTTTCATTATTTAATTTTGGGGTAGCCTGCGGGCCAACTCTGGGCTCCCCTACCGCCACATTTTTGTAAAACAAATACTTAGATTAAAACAAAATCATACACAAAATATTATTTAAAAAAACATATAAAATACACTAAATGTATGTAAAAAATAACAAATACTTACATCCTTTGCCCCGAAATATCTCATTATAGTCTTTTATATTCGTAATATCAGCCATGGATTCTTCTTCCGGATCAGTCCCCGACGTACTTTCCTCTATCGTTTTCACGTCGATCATCCTCCCCTTTAAACTTACAGGCCTTTCAGCTTTCGAGAAGCTTTTTCTGAGACTGGAGTTCTGAGTAAATGGACTTACTGGAATCGGCGATTCCGAGGCCGTTACTGAACCCAACGGAAGGCATTTTTTAAGATCTACTACGTATACTTGAACGTTGGTTAGATAGAATGAAGCTCCAACCTGAAAAAAAAAACGTATCAAATTTAATATAGTTATAAAAATGCAAAACATTTTTTTAATACTACATAGTTATAAATGATTTTTAAGGCATTCGTTAGAACTGACGCGGCGAGAGAGGCTAACCTATCTTCTCGACTCATGGACTTGAGAAAACATGGCTCTTTCCTGCTTAAAAGACCACTCTCTTTTTTCTCTCTCTCTCTCTCTCTCTCTCTCTCTCTCTATATGCATCTAACACTACGTTCCTAAATTCGCTTGAAATGCATAATGTAATAAAAGCACACCAAGCTTTGCCTTTGCTTGCTTGCCAGATTGGGGGCTCCTCACCCCCGGATGGATTTACTGTTTGGCAATCGCCAGCTCGGGCATTATCCCTTATCAGAACTTAACAAGACGTGAAGCGACCCATCCATATTGCTTACACTCTGGTTAAATCCAGTTAAAATAAGGTGCTATCCATATTTGGTAGAGAACCCGATTTGTCCGCCTCGAAGACGTATCCAAGCCTCCGACTTATTCGAAAAATAAAGCTATTTCAATGCACATTTAGATGCTGAAAAATGCAATCCCAAAATCCAGATATAATCGGTTTCTGTAAGTGCTGTTTTTATCCTCAAGAGTCTATGCTCTCGACCGCCGCTTGGCTAACCTCACCACGTGTGATTCTAAAAAAAGCTTATAGAAATCACTCCAGACTCCGAAACTACACGTTCACAATACCATAAATGGCGGGGGGAGTCTCTCCTTAATCTCCGAGGTTTAAAATCAGTTGTTACGGCTCCGCCAACCGCCCTTCCCGGAAAAAAACCATGTAGTTCCTTATCGCGTGACTTTACTGGTCGGAGGTCCAACATTGCCTTTGCTTGTCCCTTGAAGTCCACTGAGCCTAACTTTTAGAATTTACTTGTTTAGATTTCCACTTTGGTCTCCGAAATGTACTGATATCGATAGAGTAGTAGACTCGGTAGTAGATATATTGTTTGAGCTTCCAAAAGTAATGGTTTTACAGGTATTTTTATTTACTTGTTTGCGCATTGTTTAATTTAAGTAAATAACATATAATTTCATGCCAATCGGATCAGGGTTGGCAAGTTTCGGGCAGGGTGGTTAAAACCACCGATTTTAACCAGGTTAAAACTGGATAGGATAGGTCAAAATCAGTTTTAACCATTTAGTGGTCAAAACTTAAATGATGCACATTCTTTTAGTTGTAATAAAATTTAATTTAGTCTTTAAATGTTTAATTTACATAAAAAACAGCAACTCAAAAATCACAAACAGTGGCGCAAAAATTAGCAAGTATAGGAAGTATAGGTTTACAATAAAAAAAATATTTCTCGAATTAAATTCGCTGTTATAAAAAACATTACAAAGGTTCTTTATCACCTAAATTAATAAAATCAAAAACGATTTTTGATCCACTGTTTAAGTTCTAGCCTAAAGAAAAGTAAAAAAATCGCCTATTTAATTTCAAACTTAGGCGCTAATTAATAAAGAACAGTCTTAACAAACAAACACCTCTTCGAACATGATTAAAAAGCATTTTGCCAGCGTTGCTGCGTGCCACCTCACCGCGTCGTCCGATCACAAGTTGTGAGGGTGCGCGCGCGTGTGCCGGTAGTTACCTACTTCGATAATAATAGGTCATCATAGCGATACATGGTTGCTAAGCTTAAAAAATATATATATTT
>JAHBCN010011314.1:0-29310 GCA_019359885.1 Listronotus oregonensis | reverse complement strand
CATGTACCGTCGTGCTGAAAAAAATTTTTTTTTTTGTTTGTGTAGTGCTTAACTAGCCATATTTTTAAAGACCATATTTAATTTTAACATTTTTGCTTAAATTTAAATCAATTATTAGTTTTAGAACATATTTGTTTGTTTTAAAAAAATAATATTAAAATTTTTTTACAGTGTACGACGTTTTTACAGTCACTTAATTTTTTCTCAGTGAAGGGGACCGGCTATCTGTCTAAGGGGAGAAATTCAAGGCCCCTTTCCCCCATAACATCAAAGGTGCCGACACGTTCTGTCCTTCTCTATGTTTCGTCTTTTGGTATAAAGTATGGATGCACGGCACTGATAGTTTCATCCCACCGTAAAGTCTTATCCAACTTTTTTGGAGGTTTTTTTTAAGGTTTTAGGGACGGGCGAGTTGTAAATTAAAACCCGGGGGACCTGCAAGGTGCGTACATGGCGTAGACAAGGTGCTTCAAGACCGTGAATTTTTTTATGATGGGATGTGTGCTTCGATAAAAATAGAGTAGAATAAATGTATGTCCGTTTCGTTAAGAGTCAATATACACAATTTGCAGGCTCTAAAATAAGTAAAATAATAGAAAATGTAGGTTTCATTAAGCCAGATCTATTGGCATATTTTAAAGCAAAAAAAGCCCTTAAGTGGAGTTTATACTAAGGCGATTACGATAAGCGATGCATCATAAGGAATATGAATATGTATGTAGGTAACAAAAGTTATCGGAAAAAGTATATACAATCTAGTACAATCTAGTTGGGAGGTTCCCAAAATTTAAAATTGTAAATATATTTAAAGGGGAAAATGTCGCCCTTTCGACCATTTATAAAACCATAGCTGAATGCGAACAAGGTATACCATGTATAAATCTTCCAAAAAGCGGCCTAAAGGCTCGACTAATGCCCAGTCAAATAGGTTGGTGGAATACGCAGAATACCGATTGGAAAAATTAACATGTCACATGACCCTTATGAGAACAAGCAGCAATGTCAAAAATACACTGAAGAACAGTACGCTGTTCCCAATATGATGTCGCGGGTATTAAGAAGACACCGCTTCTCATCCAAAATTGTGATCACGGATTTCAAAAAATATTTTACGTTGTCTTATTTGGAAATTAAAGGTAATGACGGATTTTATACAGATGACATACAAATCTGCCCGAACCACGTCAAATATAAATCAAAAAAGAAATTTGAGGACAAGGTTTTACTCTGGTATGCTATAACAGCGATAGGCATTTCAAGGCCTTATGTTGGACCGTTGAGGCATTAAATTCCAATATTTCTAACCGATGCCTTCCGAAAGTGGTTGATTTTATTAAGACACATCACCCTAACGATGACAATATATTTTGGCTCGATTTTGCGTCTTGTCACTACTCTAGAACAACAAGAAATTGGTTAGGGACAAACAACATCCCATTTGTGCCCAAAAATGACAACCCCCTAAATGTCCTCCAGGCTCGTCCGATTCAAGATTTTTTGGCAATGTAAAGTAGAAAGGTTTACGATAATGGTTGGAAAGCCAAAAATGATCAAGAATTACGACGCCGGATATTCCAAAAAATTCGCGAAGCAGACAATACCACCATCCAGAGAATGATGATGCAGGTTAATCGAAAATTGCGTACCATTGAAGGCCATGTACCTTTAAGTATAATTTAAATTGTGTTTATTGTTAAGTAGCTATTAAGGAAAACATTATTAACATATTATTTGAATTCATTTTACCGTTTTCTCTAAATCGTTCAATAACATTTTTCCAAAACCTTTTGTTACATACGTTATTGCGGCGATTTTTTGAGTAACAGAAATTTGAAGGACACAATTCTAACTTATTCAGTTACAACTATGAGCTCAAGTGACGAAGACGTTGTAATGACTTCTTGGTTTAGGTGTAGGATGAGAAAGAGAAGAAAAAGAAAATACTAGCCACATCCCTATGACTGTTTCAAAATTTAGGGAGTTTTATCAAATCAAACCTAAAATATTTTATTTCTCAATCTGTAGAACTATTTATTATTTTTAGTTTTAGTAGATATTTACCAGACCAGTGATTTATTTTCAAGATAAATGAAGGTTAATATAATTTTTAAAAGATCAACCGACGTGGGTAACAAAAAAGCAATTAAAAAACCAAAAAGCAGCCCAAGCAAACAAAAAGGCAGTCACCAAAGAAAAAAATTATGACATAAATTAAGTAACATGTAAAAACTGTAAACAATAAAATATACTTTATAAATTTTTGGTTTTATTAGGGTATAGATGTTGTAATTTAAAAAAAAATCCAGCCAAATTGTGGAAATCTTTTATTTCCCCATAAAAACAAACATAACACTGATTTTTTTAATAAAAAAAAACCATTACTGCTATAACTTCCAAAATAAATAAATTAATTTTATATGTATCTTGCTGCACTATAAATTTCATTTTTTCAAAACATTCTCTGATCCATTCGTAAAAGTTTGAAATATAAAAAACGCTTTAAAACAAAAACTGTAGTTTTAAATGGACACGGACACAAGAGCTATGTTTATACTTTCACAGAAAGCAGCTCAGCTTTTTTTAGGTTAAACATTTCTTTTTATTTTGGGACACAGTTTTCTCAAAGACCCAAAATCTAAGTACTAACGTACCCAATGTGTCTTAGGTGAAGTGAAAGGGAATTTATTAACACGAAACTAAAATATTTGGAGATTTGGAGGCTAAAGAAAGAGCTCTACAGGCAGAAGGTTTCACAGCCTAGACATTCTAGGGATGACGGAACCAAGAAAATGGGAAGTTCGAGTTTATAAAGCTAATTAATGGGGCAAAAATTCTTCTAGCATAAATTTGGTAAAATCTGTAGGAGTCACCTACATATTTTACCAATATCTGGAATAATTAAATGTGAATTAAAAGGGAAACTGCAGAGCCAAGAACAAAGTTCAGTTGTAAGACACACACACATTTTGGCCGACTTAGCTGATAAAAAGCCTTCGATATATTGTGGCTGGTAAAAACTCTTAGATATATTGTGGCTGATTTGTGTGTGGCTGGTAATAACCCTTGTATATATTGTGGCTGGATTGTGTGTGGCTGTTTAAAAGCCTAAAATATATTGTGGCTGGCTTGTGTGTGGCGGGTAAAAAGCCTTTGGTATATTAAGAGGAACTTTGCAAGAAACATAAGGAACTTTTTTCAATTGTAATTAAATTTGTAAAATAGACAAGAGTGCATCTGCTGTGGATTTTCCTTAATAGCATCAGTATTATCAGTTATGTAAAATTGGTTGCTGTTTCTTCCTAATTTTAAAATGGGTGAAATTTAATCAAGCACCATATTATTTACTTTTTAGTTATCATATAAATTAATTAGCTGTTCAAAATTACAGATCTGTCACCAACTTGTGCAAGACATACTATTTGAAAACAATTTTATCTTTTAATGCGTGTGCAATTACCAAGTAAAGAGAACTAATCAGAACTAACCGAATTAGGTAATGCTATTATTTTGGTGATAGAAAATTTAATTTATCTGGTGACACACATCTACTATTTGGGAACACAGCTATTACAATGTCTTGGGCACAATTTACGGTGATTATTCATTTATTTATTAAAGGTATGTACACACCCAAAAAAACATACAAGAACAAACATCAGCGAACAAACGTTTTTCTTTGGTGTAGACAGTAAAAACGCGAACAAACATTTGTTTGTTCTTGTTCATACTAAGACGTCAGGTATGTACACACCGAAAAAAAAACAAGAACAAACATCAGCGAACAAACATTTTCTTCAGTGTAGACAGTTAAAACGGCGAACAAACGTTTGTTTGTTCTTGTTCGCACATGTTCCAGTGGACGTCGGTATATCAAAGAGAATTTTTGTTTTTATGGTCATCCATAACTATTCCAACTAGTCGAACAAGAGTAAACAAACATTTGGTTGCACTATGTAGACAGAAAAAGCGAACAATAAACCAAAAACACATACAAAGAAAGTGAACAAGAACGAAGGTTTGTTTTTGCTTGTTTTTGCGGTGTATACAGGGTGAGTCAAAGATAGAGTAAAGTTCATTATTTCATTGGTTTCAAAAGTTATGAGAAAATAGTAAATACAAAAGATGTAAAGATTCTTAGGATGCACAATTTGAAATTATTTTAAAGTATACAGGGTGGCTCAAAAAAGCGTGACGAATAAAACATACATTTTTTAAATGAAACACCCTATTTTTAAATTTTGTTTTGAATTCCTTTTAAAATTCTTCAACTTTTTTATTAATAATAATGCATACCTAAACCTAATAGTTTTTCCAATATTTCAATTTTTCTAAAAAGAAAATAATTTTCACCCTTGCAAAAAAATTACGATAGCGCCATTATTTTTGAAGGTAGATCACTCATATTTGATATTAGCGTTACTCGAAGATGACGTAAAAGATATATGCAACGGAATTTTAATTAGATGCTACAGGGTGTTCAAAATAAACGAATATATTTGGATCATTTTAAATTGAAAAATCTCGATTTTTTAAATGGCGCACCATATATATTATTATTTTTTCTGAAAGATCTTACAAAAACCCACAACTTTTATTAAGTATGTCATATACTATTTTTAATACTTTGCGATTTATTTTAACTTTTCCAATATTTACCCTTCTTTCTGTCTAAGACTATTGCTATAACATTAGTTGGCCATTTTTAAATTTTAAATTCACAGAAAAAGTAAATAATAATAAATACCTATTACTACAAATTAACTTATTTTTAATTATTATTATGGCGCAATAAATGTTCAAAAATATGCCCTTCTACTTGGATACACATGTTTAGTCTTTTTCGTATATTTTCTTGGACGTTCCTTAGCATAAACGGTGTTATTCTCCTGCACGCGTCCCGAATCCTATTTTCCATATCTTCTGGTGTTGTAGGGGGATTCACATAAACACGATCTTTAACATATCCCCACAAAAGAAATCTAGTGGTGTTAAGTCACATGATCGAGGGGCCATCCAATGAATCCACCTCTACCGATCCATTTCTGTGGGTAATGATTATTTAAAAATTCTCGAACTTCTCGATGGTAATGCGGAGGAGCTCCATCTTGCTGAAACCACATTTGTTGGATCTCAATGTTATCAAATTCTTGAAGAAGTTGAGGTAAATCATTCTGCAAAAGTTTAAATATCTAGGCCCGTTAACTGTTTCGCGAAAAAATATGGTCCAATAACATTAAAGTGTTTTATTCCACACCACACATTAAGTGACCAATGGTTTTGGTTTTGCACTTCCCGTACCCAGACTGGATTAACTGTTGAATAATAGTGCATGTTATGACGATTAACTGCACCATTACTGCGAAAAGTAGCTTCATCGGAAAACATTATTTTAGACAAAAAATTTGGATCGGCCTCTATTGCTTCATTTATAACGGTGCAGAAGTTTACCCTTTGTTCAAAATCGCGGTCTAGAAGTTCTTGGTGTAGTTCCATGTGGAAGGGATGATATTTGTGTTTTCTAGTGGTGCGGTTAACGGTAGATTGGGATGTATCACATAAGCTAGCTACTTGACGGCTACTGACCTGGGGATTATCTTGAACTTGAAGTAAAATTTCCAATTCTTTTTCCTCATTGGTAGCATTCCGGTTACCACTTTCCGTTTTTCATATTCAATACTACCACTAGCATTAAACCGTTCCATTAAACACTGAAGAGATTGCCTAGTCGGTACACGTCTATTAGGGTACTTCGCCTTGTAAAGTCTTACTGCCAACAAAGTATTTCTTTGCGCCTCACCCAGTATATAAATCATATCAATTAATTCAGCTTTAGGAAAATCCATACTTATTTTTTTAATTTACTGACACCACAATAAATTTTATGAATTTATTTACTCAGATGTCAGGTTAAAATTTGACAATGTCATTTTGTCATGGCCAACTAATGTTATAGCAATAGTCTTAGACAGAAAGAAGGGTAAATATTGGAAAAGTTAAAATAAATCGCAAAGTATTAAAAATAGGTATATGACATACTTAATAAAAGTTGTGGGTTTTTGTAAGATCTTTCAGAAAAAATAATAATATATATGGTGCGCCATTTAAAAAAATCGAGATTTTTCAATTTAAAATGATCCAAATATATTCGTTTATTTTGAACACCCTGTAGCATCTAATTAAAATTCCGTTGCATATATCTTTTACGTCATCTTCGAATAACGCTAATATCAAATATGAGTGATCTACCTTCAAAAATAATGGCGCTATCGTAATTTTTTTGCAAGTGTGAAAATTATTTTCTTTTTAGAAAAATTGAAATATTGGAAAAACTATTAGGTTTAGGTATGCATTATTATTAATAAAAAAGTTGAAGAATTTTAAAAGGAATTCAAAACAAAATTTAAAAATAGGGTGTTTCATTTAAAAAATGTATGTTTTATTCGTCACGCTTTTTTGAGCCACCCTGTATACTTTAAAATAATTTTAAATTGTGCATCCTAAGAATCTTTACATCTTTTGTATTTACTATTTTCTCATAACTTTTGAAACCAATGAAATAATGAACTTTACTCTATCGTTGACTCACCCTGTACATACCTAAAAAGAAATAAATTTTGTTCGTCGTCATAACAAATATTTGATTGCGCTATGTAGACAAAATAACGCGAACAATAAACAAAGAACACATACAAACAAGGTGAACAAGAACTAATGTTTGTTCTTGTTTGTTTTTTCACAGTGTACATACCTTAACACAAACTGTTACAGATTTGGGTACAAAAATTAAAAAAACAAATAAGTTAATTTGTCATAAAAAATTATTGGATTTATGGAGGGTTGCACAAAAGTTAACAACGGTTTAGAATGTTTAACGAACTGTCAAATTTTGACAGGTTACCTACTAAAACCATTGAGTAATATTGACATAACGTTTTGTTAAACATTCTAAACGGTTGTTAACTTTTGTGCAACCCATTGATATAATAAGAGAATTTTAAAAAATTTTTATTCAAATTAAAGAATTAAACCATTTTTTCCATAGCATTGCAAACAACTAAAGAAAGAGAATTAGGTCTTTAATAAAAAGGAAGAATTTTAGATCCTTTCTTGGTGATGTTACATATATCTGTCCAGTCTCTCAGTTCTTCGGAAAAATACCCGTGTCCTAAGATATTTAAAACAGGCAAGTTAAGATAGGTACAAGTTCGAGAGTACATTTTTTTAGGACAATTGATGATTTTCTCTGTATTTTGGTCATAATGCATACTGCAAATTAAGCTTCTTTCTTTTTGGTTCAACTATTTTTACATTTGGAATCCAGATTTTTCTCTATAATGAAAACAAATATTTTTAATGGTGGAATTTAACTTGATAAACTTATTTTCATTTGAGTATAAGAGCTAAAGCTGAACATTACATTATGGTGAGGCATTTTAACGAGCTTCAGTTCCACTATATTTAACCACTAATCTGCGTAATAAAAATAACTCTGAAAACCGCAAAATACACAGCTCTAATTACCCTCTGAAATTATCAAAATACCAACTCTTAACCTTTTAAGTTGCGAATTAATTGGCTCGAGCAAAGTCGCGCCCGGGAGCAACAACTTATCCTTTTAATTCTTATTAGGACAAATCTACTTTTCTAAGCTAAGCGAATTTACGGGCAGAGAGAGGCACCATATAAAAAGATTCTTTCACACGTGTCTTGCAGAGTTTATTAATCTAAAGGGGGTTATGACATCCGCCATATTGAAAAACTCTTGTGTGACGTCAAGAAGGGTCCATTTCGGCCATGTTGGATTTTATGCCGACAGTGGCGTAGAATTAAGGTGGAAACGAAAAACTGCTTTTATAGCGACGAACAAAATTTATATTTCAAAATTATAAATGTAATTCAATTAAGTTTTGAAATTAAAAATTAAAGCAATAACACGACCATGGCGTACCTTTTCAATGGTATCTACTACATTAAATATTTTAAAAAAATGAGAAAAAAATCAAAATGTAGAAAATACTGATGATTGCTAATTTGTTATAATTATGAGTACTTACTCTATTTTTAAACACACGATATTGAATTATTAACACCTTTTTTCTTTAAAAATACCCACCTATATTACGACGTTTATAAAATTTTATGAGCAAGTAAAGAAGTTTGGGGACTTTAATTATTTTTTTATCTTGGAACAGTCCGCGAAGGCTGAGGCCTAGTATGAACGCCCCGTGGGTGGCTGAAGTGTGGTAAGAGGGAGTATATTCACAAGAGACTTAAATTCTGCAGGTAGCAGGTTCCATAGTCTTGACACTCTAAGGATGAAGAAACGAAGAAAGCGGAAGTTCGGGGCCTCTCTAGCTGAACTGTTAAAAGATGCATAAAAGTTGCATTACGTGTTGCTCTGTTGGGAGCTGCCAGAAAAGGAATTATACTGGCCAACTCGTCTAAGCAGAAGCCGTGAAAATACCTATAGAAGAAAGACAGGAAGGAAGCTTTTCTGTAAGTGCAGGATCAGAAATGGGCTTTTACAAGCTATCTTGACGATCTTTGTAAGATTACAAAATATCCAACTCCAAATCAGATACTGGAAGCCATAGAAAAATTAACTTTTTTTTAAAGAATTTATGACGGTGTTTTTGTATTACTTCATAAATATATAAACTTGTCTATTAATCCTTAATTTATTTTATTTTAAAAACTAATCATGTTACTTTTAAAAACTAGTTATTTATTTACTTATGGACCATACAGCATCTTGATATTGCAGAATAACAGCAAAATTTTCCACTTTGGCAATAAAATGAATTATTTTATGTAAAAAAATGTGAATAGAGGTTTATTGCTAAAAAACTAAACTTTATTTGTTTCACAACTACAACACTACAATACATTTACAATTGCAACAATTAAATAAAATACAACTGAAATTTTTACATTTTCAAATAGATATGAAGGAAAAGAACACAGTACTTAGTGGTATTGCATGAAGACGGCGTTATTGCTGAATACAATATTTAATGTGTAAATGATATTGATAAGGATGTGATCAAGTTTCACAACTTGTGTTTCGTGGTGGTGTGTAATTACTTTTTTTAAATTTTACAGATTTTTTCTGTATTTTTAAAACTTAATTTTTTTATATTAATGTATTTTGCATTTTAACTTTTGGATGGCAATTTTACTCATGTATAAATATCCCCATTTAAAAAGTCAAAAATCGAGTTTTGCTATCGGATAAAAGAAAAAAAGTTACTGGCTGAAAAAATCGACAAGTTTATGGTTCTATCAATCGTGTCGTCCATTGTTACCTCAGTAGCGACTGCATTTTATATTGTTCATTAATTATTATTTTGCTTTTAACTTTTTTTGTCTTACCAATTGTCTTACCAAGTACCATTCGTGCTTAGATTTTGAGCATGATATTTTTTGCCTAGTTTTGAAAATTTTAGAAATTTTAGTCGTTCCTTAAAATATCCGGCCAAATTAGTTTTTAGAGTTTTGTGGTTTTTATTTATATATTCTCAATATTTTCATATATTTCCAAAGTTTTATAATATATTTCCGAAAATATTTCCAAATATATATTTTCGGAAATCTTTACTAGGTATATCAAACCCATTAATCAAATTTCTAGCTGGTATATTGAGTTTCTATGACAAGAAATTTATTATTTGTCTTTAGTATGACATTTGTCACAGATTTTTCAACTTTAGCTCGTTCATTTTGACTTTGTATGATATATAATGCAGCAAGAAAGTGACAATTCTGATCTGGATAATGCTTGGAACGAAGGATGTTCTGCTATCATTCTCGTGAAGTCCAAACAAAGGTACGAGAAGGTCTTCCAGCAATTCATGAACTAGTGCAATATATGTTCTAATTGTAAAATCATCTTAAATAAAATTTGATTTAAAAATAGGTCCATATTTTTATATCTGATGTTTACAAAAATACCTTATTAGTAATACAGGCGCGTCCACAACATGGCAAGCCTTGCTTTCCCCATGACGTATCACTCATCAACTGACATGGCACTCCGTCAGACTCAGCCAATGATGCAATCGCCTACATGTTCCCAATTGCCGTCACCTGCATATTTCCAATCGCCGTCTCCTGTATATTCCCAATTGCCGTCGCCTGCATGTTCCCAATCGCCGTCGCTTGCATGTTGACAATCGCCATCACCTGCATCTATTTTCGCCGATTGCTCTAAGTATAACTATTCGTAGCAGCATTTTCAAAAACAATATAGACATAAAGAACTTCTAATTTTGAATTGGTTAAACGATTTTTCACTACTACTTTTAATAAGAACGTATGTTTTTTTTCAGACAATTTTTAAATAAATAATCACTAACCAGTTTGTTTTTAGTTTTAAAGGTCTGATGCCGGGCACTGTATGTTTAATAATACATATTTATTTTGATGTCTTTTCCCCATTGTCATAAATCAATTAAAATTATCTTTTTTCTATTTTTTCATATAATTTTTTTTACCTTGACGTTATTTTGAAGAGCCTCAACAAGGGCGTCAAAAACTTCTGGCACGAAACGAGAACTAGCTTGCTTGGATATCTTCATGGTATGGTGTACAAACGTTTTAGCGTGTTTTTTCATCCTATCAAGAACATAAAAAAGTTGTACCAAGTGGTTTCTGAGATATTTTATTATGAAAATCGTCCATGTTACTACTGACTGACTGATTCACTCACTTATTGACTTATCAAAATTATGGGACACATCTCGAAGAAGTAGAAACTTGGAATTTAGATTATAAGTAGGTTTAGGTCCAATTCGGTAGGCGAGTTTTGTAACCACTTTGTGTAGAATAAAAGCTGCATCCCGCAACTTTTTTTTTGTCCATGTTATTATCCTCTGAAAAGTCATGTATAATTTCCAGAGAATTTATTGCAACTTCCAATAGATCTGATGTGGGCTGTTGCGTCAGATCGACAATTGGGTCCATATTATTAGTATTAGAATTTTCCATAAATTCTTCTACATCCTTGTTTTGTTCCTTACGGATTTTTTCTCGTCCTTGGATTTCCGGGCTTAGCTCAGATCTATTTCTCTTAAATGTGCCGGCAACATCATTTTCTTTGCGTCCCATTACTTTCTGTGGTGGAGGTGTTCTCAAAATGGAACGAGTAGGCAAAAAGACTTCTTTTTGTTGATTTTTCTCATTAAAATTATTTCCATCCGTATACAGCCGAACGACATTTGAGTTTCGAGCTTAGCCAAACAACTTTCAAATTTGACGTAACAAGAAGAAAAACTTACTCGTTTCTTGCCGTGTTCTGTTTGTTCCTGTCTTCCTGTGTGAACAAACTTCCTCTCACCTTACGTACGTTAGTACCTAGGCATCAGCCTTCGTGGACTGTCCCAAGATAAAAAAAAGGAGTAATATTTTACTTACCGGGCCAATTACCGATTTTCTCGGAGCCCGCTAGTTTTTGAGCTATGACTGACATAACCTCAAAATTGCATAAACGTTTCTTAAATTCCGTCTATTTTCACCTAGGAGATTTAAGCAAAAATTTTCTTTAAAATCGTTTATTCACTATTGATATTGTACTTCACTTTGACAGTGCTGACCAGGTTTATACTTATATATTTACGAAAAATAAATAAATTTTATAAATAATTTTACACTTTTCTCACGGCTTTTAAACATGATTTTACGCAGCCGTCAGATGTCGTTTTCATCGAGCACTGTGCCAATAAGCTTTATTTTTATTTTTCTTCTATTATTAACCAAGTCAGACTTAAAAGCAGGTTACAGAAAAGTTATTAGGTAAGAAAACAGTTATATAGTAGTCCCCAGATCTACTTTTCTAAGCGGATGGGATTTACGGGCGCCGGAAATTTTATGGCGGCATCTTTTAGCTCGGATTTCAGATTCGAATTGCTCGCTTGCTTCCGCGGGCTAATGTGCCCGATGTGTTTCTTATCTCTAACGCTGTTTATGGCCCTTTGTGTACCGAGGGCAAGATCTCCTTAATTTTCTGCGATTCCTGCGACTAAATGTCATTTTTCTCATTTATTTCGTGAATCGAAATCTTTATCTCGCTTTGATCCGATTTAGTTTCGATATGTATTTTACAGAGATTGTACACAGAGATATCTACCCGGTGGCAGCGTTGTAGTAGTAGCAAAGTAAATACCAATATTTAACGTATTAAATTAAGTGTAAAAAAGAATTGTCTCTAAATACATGGTCCAAATGCAAAAATAATAGGAATATTAAACAACGTAAATATATTAATAACACTAAAATCTTGTTTATTTTTTTAATATTACACAACCGTTTTTAAGTGAAAACAAAAAACTATTTTTAAAAGGTACGACTTATATACTATCCTATATTAACCGAAGCTTGACCGACTTTTCACGGTTTAGCTACGGCTGCCAGATATTCGGAATATCGATACTCGGCTTGCTAAATACTTTATGGTTGTTTACAATGATTATAGCTTCTTTAAATTTTCTTTTTTTCAATGGGTTTCTTTATGAATAGTTTTTGCTTCCGACCATTGTATGCGGTGTTGTTTGACCAAGCGTGTTCGGCAATGCCTGACTTCAACGTTTCACCTCGTTTTATTTGTTTTTTGTGTTCTTTAACTCTAACTGCCAGTGTGTATACCTCACCACATTTACAGGGAATTTAGTAGATACAGTCATTATTTGAAACATTGTTGATGTCTGGTAAGAATAATTCTTGGAGTAGTTTGGGATTTAAATGCCGTTGTAATATTATATTTATTCACGATTCTGCGGATCTTTTCCGAAGGTCCATTAATATATGGAATTGTCATAAATATTTAGTCATATAAAGTCTCGTTCTAGTTAAAATTTCTTGTCTTCATTTAATGTCTTTCGATTGTTTCCTTTACCAGTCTCTTACTGTATCGGATCTGTGTAAGATCCCTAGTTATGTTACTTATTTCCTCTTGCAGGGATTCCTTACTGTTATATAAGGTCACTACACGATTATATAGGGTACATACGAGAAAAGGTAGGGCTGAAATTTGCTCCTTCTTCATTGTGAATTTAATACAAGGTTGGAGGCAATTTAGATGTTTTAAGAAACCTTGAAGTTCTTTGTCGTTACCTGTCCATACAATAAAATTACTGTCAGTGCAGTTTTAATCGCGTGTATTTTAAACCATTCCATATAAAAATTTGCTACCAATGAGGAGAGCTTTGAACCCAAATGTAGGAACTACGGAGGCAAAGCTCCAAAAACTCCATTGCAAAAGAAGATGCTTACATTGAATTCCTACGAGAAGCCAGAGATAATATTATCATACCCCTTGGATTTTGCCTGAAGTCGCCAATACTAGGGGAAAGAGCTAAACGTGTTCTCGAAGAAGCTGGCAAATATCTGCTCCGATTTCAGATAAACTATCACTAATGGAAAAAATCACAGCTGCTCCAAGAAGTTAACCAAAAAATTAAGAAACATGTACAAGACGACTATAACCCCAATTTCCAAAAGATACAAAGAACATGCGAGAAGGCCAAAAACGATTTACGGAAAAAACACCAGAACAAACTAAACAGACTTTACGGTAAACAACCAATCAGACTGTCAACAAAAAGATTCTGATTAACATGGAGTTTCGAACACTTTTTGAAACAGAAGAACATATTTTAGAAAAAGGGTTAAACTTTGCCATAGCCCCAAAACATACACCGACTTTAGACATGATTAGTAGTCTAGAAACAATACGACTCCAGGGACAAGATGTGGAAGAATTTCGATGGAAAGTAAGAACGGTTTTGGAAACCAAAGAAAGCAACCTCAGCAATACAACTATATGTCAAAATAAATTAGTAGCTCTTAAAGAGCTTCAAAATATAAAACTATCAAAATCCTTCTAGCAGACAAAGGGAATACCACTGTAGTCATGGATGCAATCACTTACGATCAAAAAATAAACGAAGTTCTTCGGAAAGGTAAATACAGATTCCTTGATCAAGATCAAGCAACATCCATAGAGAACAAAATTTACAGGATCAGAGGGAAATACAAAAACTTTTTGACCGATGAAACAAAAAAAACGTTAACACTGCATAACAGTAAACGTACACATCTCTATGGACAACCGAAGATACACAAGGACAATATAATCTTAAGGCCCATCACCAGTTCTAGAAATGCACTCACGACTTTACTGGCAAAACATCTTTAGACCTGGTTAAACAACTGGTCGGTAAGTCTCCATCTTTTGTTAAGAACTCTAGTCATTTGGTTGACATTCTCAAAAATATAGAAATAGGACCAGACGATACTTTTGTAAGTTTTGATGTGAAAAGTCAATATACCAACGTACCAGTGGAAGAATCGTTAAACATTATTCGAGCCAGGCTTAAAGAAGATAAATCACTAGTAGAACGCACCACCCTGCCGCTGGATGGAGTGATGCAGTTGTTGAAGCTTTGCCTTCGTAAATCCTACTTTTAGGTTAAAGATAAGTACTACAGACAGGCTGAAGGACTTCCCATGGGTTTATCGGTCTCCCCAGTGGAGCAATGATTTATATGAAATGGTTTGAGGAGCACGCGATTAAACTGCACCAATGAAACCAAAAGTTTTGCTCAGATATGTTGACGATAATTTTATTGTATGGACAGGTAAAGACGTAGAACTTTAAGGCTTCTTATAACATCTAAATTGCCTTCGACCTTGTATTAAATTCACGTTGGAAAAGGAGCAAATTTCGGCTCTACCTTTTCTCAAATCAAACGGAATAATGGGCATATACAAACCTCGGTATACAAGAAACCTACCCACACTGGACAATATTTACACCAAATTCTAATCACTCTAACGAAACGAAACAGGGAGTCATACGTACTTTATATAATCGTGTAGTGACCTTATGTTTTAGTAGGAAATCACTGCAAGAGAAAATAAGTAACATTGCTATGGATCTTAGGCAAAATGGATACAGTAAGAAACTGGTAAATGAAACAATCGGAAATAATCAAAATAAGACAAAAAAACCTTAACTTGTACGAGACTTTACATGACCAAACATTTATGACAATTCCATATATGAGGAAATTTAAAAGGGAAACAAATTTTGGAAAAGGGGAAAAAAACCCAATTTTAAAGGGAAAAGGGAATCCAAAAAATAAAATTAAAGAAACCCATGGGGGTAAAAATAACCTAAATTAAAAAAAAAAAAACCAATTAATAAACAACGAAAGCCAAGTTGAATGGGCCCGAAAAAAGGGGGGAAAGTTTAAAAACCCCTTTTTACTGGGACAAGGCCGAAACCCGGGGAACAAAAACCCCAAAAAATACACAGGATGGAAAGGGATAAACTAAAAAAAAAAAAAAATAAATATTTTGGGGAATTAAGGCACCAAAAAATGGGATGAAAAAGGAAAAACCCAAAGGATACGAATATTTAAAAAGGAATCCAAAAAAAAAAAAACGGAAATAATTAAAGGGGAAGGGGAAGCCAAATTTTAAAATTTTAGATACAATGGGGAAATTTATAACACCAAAAATAAGAAACAAAGGGGATCCAAAAGGAAACCCAAACAAAAATAGAAAAAAATTAAAAAATGAAAAAAAGTAAAAAAGGAATTTTTTTAAGGGTTTTGGGAAAAATTTTAGGCCCAGTATACCCATTCCCAAGGAAACCAAGCTAAAAATGAAATAAAAAAAAAAATTTAAAAGCGTGTTTTAAACAAAATTTTAAAGAAAGAGTTTTATAAAATTTTTTTAAAAAAAAAATAAAAATTTAAATTAATGGGGAATTTTTGGTTTATTTTTAAAAAAAAGTTTTTTTTTTTTAAAAAGGTTTAAAATTTTTTTAAAAAATTATTTCTTTAAAAATTTTTTTTTTTTTTTAATAAAATTTTTTTTTAAAAAAGTTTAAAACCCCCAATTTGCATTCCGATCGAAGGTTTCCCTTTTTTTTCCAACTTTTTTTTTAAAAGGAAACTTTTTACTAATTATAAAGTAAAAAATTTGTTTTTTTAAATTTTATTTTTTTAAGTTTTTAATTTAAAAATTGGTATAATAAAAAAAACCCCTTTTTTTTAAAAAAAAAATCTTCATTGTTTCCGAATATTTTAAGCAGCGTCCTTAGTCCGACGATCTGAAACAAACACCGTCAGCTTAATTGTCAATTTGTGTTTTAAGAGCATTAAATGTAAAAAGTAACTCCCCGGCCGCTTGAAAATTCCCATTAGGCGGCCATTTTTTTTGGGTTATCTGGAGTGCGAGAACATGAGTGTTAGTGAACACCATGTCGGTCCCGGGCAGATTGATCCCCGTGGGAAATTGCTTCAAGACCACAGGTGAAGTAAAAGGGGACGACTCATTTACATAAACTGGAAAATACTTTATCGTGTGTATTGCAAAAAAACAGTGTGTCCCAAATTTTTATATTGCTTCCCTTTAGCATACAAAAAAATTTAAGGTTTTAATTTTAAAAAACAGGGTTTATTTTAAAATTTCCCCGTACTTTTTTAAAAACAATATAGTCATTTCGTGTATTTTTTCCCTAAATTTAATTTAATTGAAAAAAATTTAAACAAAAAAAAAATTACAGCCAAAATGACGTACTTTTAAAGGAAAACCCCATATTTTTATATCAATAAATGAGATTTTTTCAAAAATTGGTATAAGGGTTTTGGGTTTATTTCTTGCGTTCTGCTGAATTGTCTAAAAACTCAAATTACTTAAGGATAGTTTCACCCGAAACGGTTCAAAACACTGAAACATTTTAAGTACTTCCAAAAACGTTCTTATGAATTTAAATAAAAAAAATTTTTTTAATTTTTTCCCAAATTTTAATCCAAAAAATAACTTATTTTAAAATTCTTTAAATGAACTACGTTTATACCAAAAAGTTTAACCCCACCTACGCAAGCGGGCAAGACAAAACCCCGAAAAATTTTAAAAATTAAATACCGGAGGCCCATTTTTGGGGTGGGTCTTTAAAATGAATTGTTGGGCCAAATTTATGAATCCTTCTTGAGAAAAATATTTAAGTTTCTTAAAACGAAAAGGAATTGCCAATGAAATATAAATAATTTTTCAATAGAGGGGGGCCCCCCTGTTGTTTCTCAAGTGGGGTTATTAATCGGTAAACAGTGAATTGGGTTATAAATTTTAAGGCCCCTAATGGGGTTTAAATTTTGGCACTTTTTATTGGGTATTAAAAAAAATCGCCAAAATGGGAACCAAAACGGAAGAAAAAAAAAATTTTAAATGAAATTAATTTCTTAAAAACCAAAAATTCGGGGGCTTGAAAGGCCAAAATTCCCTTAATAATTGCTTTGGTATCTAAGAATAAATTCCCTTAGAAGATCTGCTAAAGTTTTGTAATTGAAAAAAAAGCCATTTAAGGGATTTCATGTTGTTAGAAAAATAATCAAATCTAAAGAAAACCAGAAACAAAAATTTTAAAGAGTTGAAAACTTAAAAATAACTAAAATTCACTTACGTGCAGAATTTTTGACTTAATTTATTATCGGGAATTTTGATTAAGTTAATTAACGGAATCGGGTCCGAAAATGGAAATTTCCCCAAATTTTCCCTTTTCCTTTAAAAAGGGAACTATTCGTATTTGATTCGATTTTTTAAATGAGTAAATGGTTCCTTTTTGGACAGATACGTCCCCGCCGTTCCCAATTTCGAAACTATTTTTTTAAAAGGGGTTTTTAGAGTTGTTTTTGAAAATCGGGTCGACAGCAAGTATTTTTAAAAATTAATTTTTGAAGTTAAATGGCTAGTTAAGTATGTTGAAAGAAAAATTTTAATTAGCTAATTAAAAAATCTAAAAAATAAAATTGGCAGCCAGATAAAAAAAAAAAATTTTTGGTTGTAACTAAATTGAAAACTAGATTAAAATGTATAGACCTTTGGAAAAAAATAAAAACATTAACAGCATGAGTCCCTTTTGAAATTTTTTTTAAAAAAGATGCCAAAAGTGCATAAAAACAACGGAGGGGCTTTGAACATTTCCCATGATTGTCTTATTTTTCCCCTAATCTAAGTCCTGTATTTTCTTTAAATTTTTTTTTATATTTTTTTTATTTACTTTCTTTGCAAACTATTTTTTTTACTTTTTTTATGTTAAAAATATGGTGTAATTTTTTTTCCCCAAATGTCAACATGATCTTGTTTCTAGGATATTAGCTAGTTTCACAGCCTACTGTGGTTTAAACCAGGGGTCTCCAAACTACGGCCCGAGGGCCACATGGGGCCCCGCGGACAGATTTTGTCCGGCCCGCGGAGAGCTAGCATACTTGAAAACTCCTTTTTGAGGACAAATAATTTTTATAGCAAATTAAATTTAGTTTACTGAAGATTCTAATTTTATGTTGAATAATTATTAATATGACATCTACATTGATATGGTCATTAACTCCGCTAACTCATAACATTCTTGTAGGCTTATTGTTATTGTTTTTGTGAAAATTGGATAAAGAAACATAGAATTGTAATGAGTAAAGACATGTATAATATGCAGAAAATTTAATTTTAGATATAATAACTAACAAATTATTGAAATGAATCAACTAACATTTTATACATTTTAAATAATCACATAATTATAACAAACAAATGACATATGAAATACTAATAAGATTTATGTAATTGAGATTTTCCACTGAAAATAGTTTGTAGTTGTGACAATTTTACTTGTACCAATTTTTAAAAAGAGATTTAAGATGCTCATCAGTTAATTTCGATCTGTAAACATTTTTTGTGTACTTCATTTTGATTTTCCACAAAATAAGTAGTCCCAAAAAACAGAAAACAGACCACAAACAAATTTATGCAAATTATCAAATTGTGTCAGTGGAGACTCTTATAAAATTTAAAAAAGATGATTTTTGATATTTGTTTTAATTATATCACTGCATTGTAGATCAATCATTTCCATTTGAAGTTCCGGGCTAGGATTTAATGTCAGTATAAAAAGGATTCGAAAATCTTAATTTGATTCGCAATGGCATCAAAGTCCGAGAAACAGTATCAAAATTTATCTTCAAAGCACTCAAAGTTTCGATTGCAAAATCGATGGGAAAACTCAGTCTCAGTAGTGTGGCTGAATATTTCACATGTTTTAAAATGTAAAAAACATTTACTTCGTAGTTGTGATTGAAACAGTCTCAATTTCTTCCGGAATATTTGATATTAGTGTATAAATCAAAAAGGGTGCTGGTTTTCTCCATGCAACCCCAAATTCAGTTCGTTCACATGTTTTGTCAAATCACATAGAATGCTAACTTCACAGCCATGCGTTGTTTTGTAATTCAGTAAGAGGGCGATGCTTTTCATTCAAAAAAAATTTGATCACGGGTCGAAATTCAAAAAAACGTAAGGGCTTTCCCAAACTAAGCCAGCGTACGGCAGTATGATAAGGTAAGTCAGTTTTCCAATCTCTTCAATAAATTGTCGGAATTGTCGGTGATTCAGCCCAAAAGATCTGATAAAATTAACAGTTGATATGACGGTTTGAACTCGAATATCCAAACATTTTCCGCACAAAGACGTTGATGAATGATACAATGTAAGACTATGGTTTTAAAACCCCCGTCATTTTCTACAGCCTTTGACACAAGAGCGACCATTTCCCTTTTTCTTTCCCACTATGTTTTTGCCTCCATCAGTTGGAATACATTTCGTTTTTCCATCGAAGGTTCTTTTTTATTAATGGCCATTTCAACTCCTTTTTAAAAAAATCTGTACCGTAGTTGTGCCATGAATACTATACATATCAAGAAGTTCTTCGTGCACTTCATAGCTTTTATCTACTCCTCGAATATAAATCAACACCGAGCAGTATTGACACATCCGTTGGCCAAAAAACCAAGGCCAAAGAAAACCACTCAAAATGTCCATTTTTTGAACAGTTGAGGGGATATATTTTCAGCGATGTTTTCACCCTTCGAGCCACAGTTTTGCTGACATACTGACAGTTTTTAAAAAATTTACCTTTTCAGGGCACATTTCTTCGGCTACTGCAATTATGCATTCTTTGATCATTTCTCCATCGGTGAAGGGTTTTTCCACGTTTTGCAATTTCAAGAGCCACACGAAAGCTGGCACGAGTTGCGGCCTCTTTTCAGTTTTGATTTTTGTAAATGAAGATTGCTGCGATTTCAATCCGCGCTGCATAGCTTCGAATTTTTCTGTCCGCAAACTTCCTGTATATTTTGATTAATTTTTTTTGTTTCATAATGACGTTTAATGTTATATTTTTTTGAGAACGGCTATGCTTTCATTGCAAATCAAACATAGCGCCTTGTTACGGGACTCAATTACGAAATACTGAATTTTTAAATGATCTTTAAATTTTTCCCGCATTCACTATCAATTTTTCGCTTCTTTTCCATACTACTAATTCACACACAAAAGCAACAATTCAAATCAAAATACTGTTATAAAGATGTCTTAAACTTAAACACCACAAACACTTTTTTAAGGAGGTATGCAATATTTTATTTAACAACAGTGTCATAGGAACTGATTTGGGTTGCGCCACGCCTTCTTATATATTCCAATTACTCCCATCTAGAAGTGAGGGAAGACACCAGAACTTTCTGGGAACCCAAGAGATTATTCTGTACGTGCTATTAGCGCCACCTGTTAGCGATAGAAGGTACTACCTATTTCCGCTTGTGTCCACCAGATGTCGTGTCACGTTACCCCTTTATGGCCGTACTCTACGACTAATCTAGAAATTACAGATAATGACAGGAAAATTAATAATATGCAAGTGTTCCCTTTTGGGGACTTTAGTCCGATTTGCACCCTTTTTTTAAACGTTGTGTACTTTTCGGATTTTTTTTTTAAATCGGGACTATTTCATTTTTACCACCGGAAACGATAATATGGTTTTGGCCCTGGGAAAATTACGGGAGTAATCAGTATGGCCCAAAGGCTGGAAAGTTTGGAGCCCCCCTGGTTTAAACTAATAAAATTTAAATAAATCGCAAAAAAAAACAACATTATTCATACTGTAAATTTTTTTGAAAAAAAATTTAATATTATTTCCAATAACTGAAGACCTGAAAGTACCCAAAGCTGTAAATAAATCTGTAAAAAGTTTTCATTTGTGACGAATTTTAGGTTTTTGCGGATGCATTGAGCAAAAAAAAAGTTTATCACGATTCCGACATGGGAACCCGTTGAAAATGGCCCCCCCAAAGTCCCAAAATGAGTTTCTCGCAAATATTTTCCCAAAAAATATGCGAGTTACAGAATTTTTGCTTAAACAAAAAATGAAGCCCCTTTCAAATTTTAAAAAAAAATGGTCCCTTCATTTTTTTCGCAACACCAATATTTTCCGCAAAACGGCCGTAAAAAAAATCCATAACATTCCACACTGGATAGATGCGATAGTTCTTCCCCAAATTTCTGGTCCAGGGGGTTGGGAAAAATGCTTTGTTAAAAAATTTTTGGAAAAAATTAAATAAGAAAATTTAAAAAAAGAAAAAAGGGACATTTAAAACCAGATACTCTAAGTTTCCCAAAATGTTTGGCATTAAAAAGCATTTCAATAGATGATGATTTTTTGATTCGCGTTTATTCTACAGATTTTCTAAAACTCCAAAAAACGGCTTAAAAATGCAGATGAGCAAAAAAAATTTTTTATAAAAAAAAAAAAAATCAATAAAAATTTAAAGAAATACTTTCAAAATATTGTGAAAAAAAATTTGACAGCTTTTTTTTAAAATTCTAAAAAAAACAGAATGGACCCAAAAATCATATGCATTGACAGGTACGAGTTTTTCCAAATTTCCCATAAACTTTGAATGATTAAAAAAAGGACATTATTGCCCGAGTAATGGAACAATTTGTCCGCCCGATAGCGGCATTCTAGCGGTAGAGCCGCAGCTGAAATTTCGAAAACTATCGACTTTTTGAAAAAATTATAAAAACCATATTTGTAGATTACAAAAAATCTTCATTTTTTGTTTTAAAAAAAAATTTCCCCCCCAATTTAGAAAAGGGTTTTTTCCCTTTGGATTTTTTTTAAAAATTTTTTTGCAAAGCCAAAAAAAAAAAAAACCAAGAAAAAAAAGGCCAAAAAATTAATTTTTTTCCCGAATTTTTTTTGGCCCCTCCGGAAAAAAACCCTTTTTTAAAAATCAATTTTTAAAATTTTGAATTTGTTTAAAAGGGTTTTTTTTGGTTTGGGTTTTTAAACCGTCAAAAGGGCCCCTTAAAATTTTTTATTTGGTTTTTGGAATTTCTGTTTTTTTTTCAAACTTTTTGTTAAATTTGGGTTTCGCCTTAATAAAAACGATTTTTGGGGCAAACATTTTTTTAAAATTGGGGGGCCGGCTTCCCCCTAAAAATTTTTTCAAATTTTTTTGTCAATGTTTAATTTTTAAAAACCCTTTTTAACCTTTTTAATATTTATTAATAATTTTAATATTAAATATTTTTTTTTAAAATATTTAAATTTATTATATATTATTATTATTTAAAAATTTTTATATAAATTTTATAAATTTCCTTATTTTATTAAAATAAAAAATTATTTTATTATTTTAAAAAAAATTTAATTTTAATTTAAAAATATTTTTTTTTTTAAAAAAAGAACAAAGGGGGGGAAAAGCCTTTTTGCTTTTTGGGGTTGTTGGTATTGGGGAAATCCCCAAAAGGGAAGGGCCATTAAAATTTTGCGAAACCAAAATTTTATTAAATTTTTTGTTTTAAAATTTCCAAAATTGAAACCTTTTTAAAAGGAAATTTGGCTTGTTTTAAAAAATAAAGGTTCCCTAAAAGCAATTTTCCATTTTATTTTTTTCCTTTTTAAAATCCAAAAAACATTCTGGTTAAAGGAAAAGTTTCCTTTTTAAAATTTTAACTTTGGGGACCCTTTTTGAATTTGTTTTAAGCAGAATTGTGAACACAATGAAATTCCCCCTTTAAATAAAAAGAAAAAGGGGTTTGTATTTTTTCCATGTTATTTTGCATTTTTCCTTTAATTTTTTTCCCCCCTTTTAAAAATTTTTACAAAAAACATTTTCTTCCCCAAAATTTAAAATTTTTTAGTGAAAATTACCCTAATTTTTGTCCCCCCATAGCGGGCCCAAAATTTTAAAACCCCAAAAAGGGCCGCAAAAAACCCTGAAATTTTCCCAAAACAAATTACCCCTTTTTAAAAAAATTAATAGAAAATTTTTGTTTTTTTGATTTAAAAAAAGGGGGTTTATTTTTTGCAAACAAAAAATTTTCCAATTTTTCCAAAATTTTTTTTTTTTTGCAGAAAAAATTAGCCGGGAAAAAAAACCCCTTTCTTTGGGGCCCCTTTTTGAGGGGGCTATTTTTTCAGCGTTTTTTCCAACAATTTTGGGGGGGGTTTTAAATTTTAAATTTTTCGTAAAAATTCCCAGGGCCCCAAAAAGCCGCAAGGGGGAAAAATCTACGAATTTATTTTACGCTTTGTCCCTTTATTTACTGGACTATAAGTATCTTTTTTTAAAATTTTTAAAAAATTTCCCCGGGGTTTTTTTTCCCCCGTATATTTTCTTTAAAAACAGCAAATTATTTAAAAAAAAATTATAAATAATCTTTTATAAAACCTTTTTCTGTTTCTCCTTTAACTAAGAAAAAAATAGGGTATTTGGGCAGTTTTTTTTTATTTTCCCCCCTATTTCTTAAGCGGGAAAAAAATTTTTTAAAATTTTTATTTCAAGATTTTAAGTTTAAATCAAAAACATGTGCTTTTATTACATTTTTGATAGCACTAACAATTGCGGAGATACCTTACAAGTGTCGAAAATAAGACATCCAAAACATTAAATAGAATGTTTTTTTTTTTAAATTTTAAAAACCCTTTTACCCAACCAACGTCTGTTTTTTTAAAACCGTATCTAAACCATTTATTTTCGCCCAAAAAAATCCTACCCTGCAAAAAGCAAAAGGAAAAAACAAAATGTTCGCCAGGGGGAGGATTATTCAGTAAAAAGACAGTTAGGAAAAGGCCCTGATGCAGGGATAACATAAAGTGCTTACAGGGGTTTGTTATGACTGTGGAGGATTAATTTTTAAATTTTTAAAATTTTTGGGGAGCGATATTGAGGGTTTATTTTAATTTGGGATGCCCAAACCCTAGAGGGTTTAGTTTTTGCGCCTAATGTTTTGTTTTGCGGTTTTTAGTCTTATGGAGAAGATTTGGCTTTTGGGATGGCCCATTTTGAAATTTTAAAATTAAATTTTTTTGCGAGGGCTTGCCTTTTGTTAAAATTTTAAGTTTCAACCTTTACCGGGTGATTCTGAGGGTGGCTAAAAATTTTTGTTCCGCATTTTTCAAGAATAACTAAAAATTTTGACGTTTGGTTTTTATTTTTGACCTCAAAGTATACCGTTTAGCTTTTGCCTTTTTTTATGGATTAAAACCCTCCCGACAGCAAAAAACTCCCGGTAGGTAGATATTAAAGGACAGAACATTAGGGACGGATTTTTAATAATATAAAGATTTAAAATTTATTGTTTATTTAGGTGAGTATAATCTCAAAATTAATTAAGAAATTAAATTTATGCAAATTTTCATAAATTTATAACTGCATTATTTATATTTTTTTTAAAAGATAATTTTAAAACCATTTTAAAAAAAAGTTCCATTTTATCCTTATGAAAATTTCCAACCCAGAACCCTTTAAATATTCTTTGCAGAAAAAGCAAGCAGTTTGGGACAAATCCGTCTTCTGAACCAGCGTGTATTAGGGTAATGCGTTTTCCTTTATTTGAAGGGCTTTCGTCTGACAGTTTTGACTGGAATCAACCCATTTTTTGGGATCCCGAGTCGTGTGTATCAAACCAGGGTTTCATCAAGGTAAATTAGGGACTGTTTTCTAACCTATATCTTTTAATTTCTTGAAGGTAATTAAATCTCCAAGTGCGTAATCTGTGCGATTCCATTACTACTTGTCTTTTGTCTATTTTGCGGTTTTTAAATCCCATTTTACAAACAACTCTGTGGTTTGGTGGCACGACTAATATTTATATTGGTTTCGTCTTCGTCTAGCTTCTTTTTCAGTTTATCCAATGAAGGAATAACTCCATTTTCATAAAGACAATATATTTCCCTTCTTTCTATTCCTGATCAACATTGTCTATACGGTGAGATTGAAAATCACTACTTTTTTTTCTTTGTTCAATTCTTCACTAATAATAATATCCCTTTTCGATTATATTGGAGTTTTTTTAAGTAGACATGTTTCTTTTTAAAACTTCTTTTTAAATTTTGGGCCTCTACTGATTAACGTTTTATACACATTTTTCACAACCTGTTTTGGGATCTAATGACAAAAATTTTTACGGGCGCGATATAGTTATATTCTCGTAAAAAAACTTTTCGAAACGCACAGTAAAAATGGTTATTTAACACTGCCACTAAAAATTAAAAAAATTTTTAAGCCCCAATGGTTAATACTCAAAAATATTTTGGGCCCCCCTCTGCCCTTATGAACAAATGGGGTTTTTCAAATAAAAAAGATAATAAAATCTTAAAGGTTTATTGGGGTATGGTCCTCAAAAACCATAACGATATACTTTGAGACAGACTATACATTTGTAAAAATTACTTTAAATTTTAAAAAGGGGTGACTATCCAACCTTTTTGATGCTGTGCAATGCTTTAAACAAACGTTGTTAAAGCTTTTTTGGGCTTGGGGAAAAAAAGAGGGACTCAACCTTTAAACGGGGGGTACTTGAAAAAAATTTTGGTTGGAGACAGTTTTCCTTTTTTAGAAAGTTAATTTTCGACGTATTATTCCGCAACCCAAAATGCTTTTCCCCCCACCATGTATTTTTTGGGTTTCTATGTTCATCCCCCAATTTGCTACAGGGGGGCCAATGTCCTGCGAAAGCAAGGCCAGCATACATGGTGGGATCTGGTAACTTTAAAAATTTTGGGGATTTTTGTAGAAAACTGGCCAAAACTTTTTTTACCCTTTGGGTGGGATTTGCATTTTTTTTTCGTAAGCGACAAAAAAACTTGTGGGGTTTTATGTGTGGCCCAAAAGCAATATATTATTTGTTGATCAATCCCACTACATCGGGGGGGTTTTTATTTCCCCCTTTTTTTCAAAAATTACCAATCTTTTTTGGGTTTTTTGTGTTTCGGACGTTTACCAACAAAAAGTCGCCATGATCCTCAAAGTCATCGCAATCCAATTCACATAGCTCCTTGCCATGACATGCCCTGATACACCCATAATAAGCGCCACCTGTAACAAAACAAGTACAATTAGTCTATAGACTGCAGTGCAGCTGGGACAACGAGAAAAAAAAATATTAAAAAACATTAGGTACTAATTTACCTTGAGTGCCAGAAATTCCTCATCAGGTGCTGTTACTATAAATGCTTTTACTTAATCCTAACCCAGAACCTGATTTTTTCGGTTTATAGCCATCGTTTTGCCTCTTTAGAAATGCAATTAGTTTGCAGTGCTGGCCAATGTTAACGTTTGTTTCTTTGATTATTGTTGCTTTTAGCATTGAATACTGTCTCCACAGCGAGGAAGCTTTCAACTTTATCAATTTCTTTAAGAAGTAGGCCAGAAGCACCTTTTTTCCGTAATGTTTTCAACATTACGACTAGCGCACTAGTTTTTATATTCAGAAACTGCTTTTGGTAAATTTTCTTTGATTTCGTTGGCAACAACTGATTTTTTACCTCTTCGGATGCTTTTTCTATCTCTATATCCATTACCACGAATGCTCAATTTTTGACAATTTCAGTTTGATAGCGTTAGATTTTGTTTAGTGTCATAGGAACACAAAATTGTTTCTGGTGGTGTATAGATGTTAACAATATGATAACCTTACACCTGACAGCTTCGCTTTTATCAATATATTAGAGTACCATAAATAAGTTTTTTTAAGATTTATTTTTTTTTATTTTATTATCTAAAGTGCATAAAATAGTATATAAACCTTGAGACTAAAGCGTCTTTTAATCCCTTAGCGAATTTACCCCTACGGTTGGATACAACCTTTGCCCAAAAATTTAAAAATAGCACTTTTGTCCCTTGGTTTATAATGTACTAATATTTTTAAATTCAAACTCAAATAAGTTCAAAGTTTCAATGTTCTTTGACAAGATATGTAGGATTTCGTACAATAAAATCTTTGATTTTTTTGCCTCAAAATTTAAGGATTAAATATCAAATTGTATACAAACCTCGAGGGAAAAACTTCACTGCTGTCCCAGGTTTAGTTTATCTCGGCACTTTATCATAAATAAATGTCAAAAAAAATGCTTTAAATTTTTTAGACCCATTTTAAAAACTGTGTAATTTTTAAAAAAATAATTTTTTTTAAATATCTAAAACGAATTTTAAAAACCGCTTTCTTTTTGCTTTATTGCATTGTTTTAGTAAATGAATATTATAAAATTTACAGGGTGATCAATAAGTGAAAAAAACAAAAAATTTGAGGTCCCATTTCAGTGGAAATTTTTTTGGTGTTATAACATGGGTTTTACCGACGTCTATCAATATCTCAGACATTTATGCCAGTTTTGAATTGAGGATTTTGGTTCCGATACTTTAAAACGTAAAATTTTTGGTAATCAATTTTTTTAAAAAGCTATAACGGGAAAAATGGATTGACGGATTAACGAGTGTTTCTATTCGGAATGCTATTTATGAGATTTTTTATGCCCTTAAGCATTTTGGATAGGTTAAAATTTTACCGTATACGGTGCCAACAAATCCCAAAAAACGTAGCTGATTTAGAAATGCTAAGAATGGGGAAATTATTAAACCCCAAAGGGCCCATATGTGTGTTTTTTTTTTAAAAATGGCCAAGTTGAAGTTGTGTGATTTTTCAAAAAGATTTCTACCTTTAATGGTTTATGCTTTTTTAATCCTGAAACTTATTCAGAAAAAATGCGTCTTATTATGGCATTAGGTCTGAATGGTGGAAATTTCCAACAACGTCTTAAAGTTTAAACATTTTTAAACATAAATTAATTTGGGGTTGTACACCATGATATACGGGTGATCAACAAATGTTTAAAATTAATTATGGTATCCATAATTACCGCAATATTAGGTACAGAACGGCCTTGTTTGCGCAAATTTTAGATTAATTTGTTAGGCTTAGAACTCTTTTTTGTACATTTGGGGGCCAAAAACTTACCGCACTATATTTTTTTGTTGATTTTATCTAGTTTTGCCAGTTTCAAAAGTCAAATTACCCACAAAAAAAAAAAAAATGTTTACTTGATACATTGAATTTATCTATAGCAGGAAAGTTTCCAACAACGATGGAATAAGTATTTTATAAAAAAGTTTTAATCAAACAAAAATTTTTTTTTTGTAGAGGTAATTTGACACATTGGTCCCCCTTGGGGTTAATAATTTTTATTTTGATTTTAAATCATCCATTTTTTATATTTCTTGGCCCCTATATATAAAAATTTTAACCATCGAAAAGTGTTAACAAAAAATCTACATGAAATGAGCTTTCCGAATATAAACACCCGTTAAAATCCGCAATTCATTTTCCCGTTATGCTTTTTAAAGAATTGATTAAAAATTTACGTTTAGAAATGTATCCGCCCCGAGGTCCTCAATTCAAAAATTTGGGATAAACGTCAGAGGTATTGATAACCCTTTGGGAAAACCCCAAAAAAGACCAAAAAAAAATTTCCACCCCAAATGGGACACGCTCGAATTGTTTTTTTTTTGCAGCACTCTATTGATCACCCTGTACATCATGTTAATATTTATCTTACTAAAACTAAATGCAATACAGCTTAAAGTAGAGGCAACGCGGGAGACTTGTTTAGATATTCAAAAAAGCTATTTTTTAGAAAAGTTAAAGCAGTTTGAAAATGGGTCTAAAAATTAAATGGTACGATCTTTTTGTTGAGCAGTTTATATAACCTATTGACCAGCAATAAAGCACTTTTCGGCCCGGATTGTAATATACCATTAGTTTCCAGAAATATTGTAGTGTTTGATGGGTTTTTTAAAAATTTGGAAAAACTTAAAAATGTCTACATTACACCTAACAAAAAATCATAAACCCCCTCCCAAAATTATTCACCCTCTTTTTGGGTTTTTAGTATACTTTTCATACAATGTTTGTTGGGGAAAAACCAAAAAAAGCTACAAAATTACATATCCCTCCATTTCGTCGCGAATTGTCGCATCATATTAAGAAAACGAAAATTTCCGGGGTAATTAAAAAATAAAACCGTTAAGGCAATTAAATCCGCAATAAAGCCACTCTTGACTGCCTACAGCATATCTTAATCCCAAACCGAGAAAATTACCTTTTAAAAAGGGAAAGCGTTCCCCCACGAAA
>JAHBCN010011313.1:0-29253 GCA_019359885.1 Listronotus oregonensis | reverse complement strand
TTGAAGTTTTTTGATCCACCCTGTAAGGGATTACTTAATAGCTAATTAAAAAAACATTAAAATTATAAAAGTAATATTCAGCTTCCATAACTTTTGTCCCCTATTTTTTTCTCTGTCGTAAACGATTTGGGAATTTTCCAAGCTTTGTCGGACCATTGAGTCACCATCTCATTATTTTTGAAACATGTTATTAAATTTATTCTTTTACCGTTGTAAAAAAACCCATAGAACTAAAAGAACAAAGTGATGGGTTTAATTATTATTTTATTTAAGAAACTTTTACTTATTAAATAATCGCCTCATTTGAAAAGTTCTTGAAAATTTTTTGTCATGTCTGTATGAAATGCCTTTTGTATATTAAATACAACAATAAAATTTTACAATATCAAAAAAGTTGCTAAGTGCAAGAGTCTTGCAGGTCGGTCTTTTTTCCGTAGCCCCAACCCTCGGTTTTGGGTTTCTTGGTCTTGGTTTTGCTGCAAGCCCAAAGACCAAGACCCAAGCCCAAGACCGGTCTCGCTCATCACTAGTTTTTTGCAAATAACTTGAGTTTGTACTTTATTAAAAAAAAACCAAGTAACAAAATTGTAGTTTTTAAAAAAAACTAATTAAAGGGTTTTTTCTGTAATTGTTGTTGGACCAATACAAACCAAGTTGTGGTTTTTTAAAAGGTTTAACTGTTATTTACCAAACACAAAATTTTAGAATTTAAAAAATAACGCAAAATCTACGAATTTTTCGAAAAAAAACTAATAACTTTTTTAAAGATCTGCAAAATTTTTTAAAAAAAAAAAAGGTTTGTATTATTTTGGGGAGTGAGTTATGTTTAAAAATAAGGTTAGAGAAAAAAATATTCGAAAAAAACCCCCCTAATTACCCCCCCAAATTTAAAATGAGTCGTAGCCCTTTTTCATTTAAAATTTTGCAAAATTTAAAAAAAAAATGGTGCTGAAATTTAAAAAATAAAATTTTCCAGAATTTAAAAAAAAATTCCCTTTTTTCTTAAAAATAACTCGAAAACTAAGGGACGTACGTAAACATTATTGGGTATCAAATTGTAGCTTCCCTTTTAATTACAAACATTTTGTTTTATTTTTAATTTACTGTATGACCCGGGGAAAAAAGTGAGATATAAACGTTTAAAACGCGGGGTATAGACGAGCACTACCTTGTTTCAGCCCTTTAATCTTTCCCCATTAAAAAGAAGGGTTTAAAAAAGTTTTAATATATAGGACCTTATAGCTCTAGGAAAACCCCAAAAAAACGTTTTTTTTTTTAAATTTTCATTACAAAACTAAAGGAGTTATGCCTAAAAAACAATTTTTTTTTTGGCTTTCAAAAAACGAATCAATGCTTTTTTTAAAAAAATCGCCGTTTGTACTATTTTTGCATTTAATATTGAAAGGGGGTGGATTTTTAGGATTAAAAATTCAAATTAAATTAGAAAAATTTTTTAACCAGTCACTTTTTTGTTACAACTCTGTGACAATAGTTAATTTTTCTGGGGTTAAAAATTTTTTTTTTAATAAATAAAAAGGGTTATTTTCGAAGGTTAAAATATATTAAAAATGTTTTAAAAAATAAATACTTATTTTTTAATTTATTTGAGCCTAATTTTATTGACTTAAGCTTTAATATGAAGGTTTTAAATTTTTTTAATAGGGTAGTTTTAACCCAAAAAATAAAAAGACCTTCAGCAAAATAGATTTTAAAAAGGGGGTTTTACCCCAATCCAAATTTTAGCAAAACCGTAAAAATATTTAAATTTTTTGGGTAAATATATTTTTTAAAATATAATGGGGTTATTAAGGGTTAAATATTTCAAATAATGTTTTAAAAAAAAATATACTTTTTCAACAATTTGTCAAATTTTATTTAAAATTTTTTTAAGTATAGTTTGGGGGTTTTTTAGAAAAAAAGGGGGGGGTTTCACCCAAAAAAAAAAAAGAGCCCTCGGCAAAATATTTTTTTTAAAGAGGGGGGTAAGTTGCCCCCCCAAAATTTTTTATGAAAACCCATTTAAAAAAAAAACCCTTTTAGTTTTTTTCGGGGCTATTAGGAGTTTTTTGTTTTTTAACCCAAAAAAAATTTTTTTTCAAAATTAATAAAAAAAAATTTTAAAAAGTTTTTTTAAAACCCTTTTTTAAAAAAAAAAATTTTTTTAGCTTTGAAGGCAGGGGTTTTTCATTTTATGTTGCGACCCCCTTTTTGAAAATTAAAAGGGAAAACAAAACTTTTATGGGTGTCCCAAAAATTTTAAAAAAGGTTTTTTAAAGGGCCCAAAAAAAATTTTTTATTTTTTAAACCATTTTTTTTTTTAAAAATATAAAAAAATATTTTAATATATAATATATTAAAAAATTTAATAAATATTTATATATATATAAAATATATATATATTTTTTTTTTTTTTTTTTTTTTTTTTTTTTTTTTTTTATATATATATATATATATATATATATATATATATATATATATATATATATATTATATATATATATATATATATATATTTTATATATAAAAAAAAAAATTTTTTTTTTTTTTTTTTTTTTTTAAAAAAAAAAAAAAAAAAAAAAAAGGGCCCGAGTTTAAAAAAAAACCCCCTCAAAAAAAATTAATTCACCCCAACCCCCAACTACCGAAAAATTTTTTTCTTTTTTAAGAAAATTTTTTTTCCTTTACTTGAAAATCACCAAAATACAAAGACTGATTTGGAATGTTTTTTCGTGTAGAAATGATGAAGTTTAATTTTTTGGGTTTTTAAAAAAT
Source organism: Listronotus oregonensis (assembly GCA_019359885.1). Taxonomy (NCBI): domain Eukaryota; kingdom Metazoa; phylum Arthropoda; class Insecta; order Coleoptera; family Curculionidae; genus Listronotus; species Listronotus oregonensis. The sequence continues at coordinate 26,481 of JAHBCN010011313.1, read as the reverse complement.
TAAAAATTTAAACAAAAAATGTGGGGCATTATATCCCCAAACACACACCCTCTATGCAACGGTCCTTTAAAAAAATACGAAATTTGGGGGAAAAAAACTACGTGCAAAGGGGTTTGAAAAAAAATTTTCCCCAAAATTTTCCCTAGTATACCTTAATGTTTCTAGAAATTTTACAGGGAAAAATTTATTTTGGTGCCCCTCTTTTAGGGGGGTCTTATTTTATGAGCTTTATTTATATTTTTTAAATAAAAAAGACCCGGGGGAAAGTCTGAAGTGGGGGCCACAAAAAGGGGTAAAAAACATTTTTTTTTTTTTATATCACCAAAAGGGACTTTTGGGGAATTTTAAAAAAAAAAATAAAAAAAAGCCCTTTGAATGGGTTTTAAAATTTTAAAAACTTAATTAAATTAAAATATTGGTGAAATTTAACCTTAAATTTTTTTTTAATTTTAAAAAAATGGTTTTTAAAAAAAAGTGGCAATTTGCGTTAAGATGTGCCCAAATTTTTAAAAATTTTGGCAAACCATATGGAAAACTTTTTTTATTAAGTTTTAAAAAAAAGTTATTCATTTTAAAAGCTGGATCAAAACAAATTGCAACCATTAGATATCTTTTTTTAAGCCGTATAAAAGGTTTGTCAAAAATATAAAAATTTTTTTTTGGGGGAAAGTACCCTTTTTTTTTACAATACAGAAGAATGTTATAAAGTTTTTTTTAAAATTAAAAATTATATTTAAATTTTAAATTTAAAGCTATTTAGCAAAAAAAAATTTTGGATTTTTGATTATTTACTAATTATATTTCTACTTTTTCTATTTTTTGTCACGATTTTGAAAATTTTTCCTTTTTTTTCTGTAATTTTTAAAAAAGAAATCACTCTGAAAACAAGTCAAATATTTCATGCCCGTGCCTCCCAGATTACGTTAAATTGTATCAAGCCAGAGCAATTAATCGGAATTATTACTAAATAATCACCAATCCTAAATTTTCATGCTAAATAGCTGTTTTTCATATTTGAATATAACTTTTAATTCAAAAAAACTTTTTTTACAACATTTTCTGTATTGTAAAATAAAGGTACTTTACTCAGTAAATTCATATTTTTGACAAACCCCCGTATCCCCGGGTTAAAAAAATTTATATCTTGGTTGCATTTTACGTTTTGGAGCATGCAGATCTTTTTATTAAGAATAAAAACTTAATAGTAAAAAAGTTTTCCATATGGTTCCAACTTAAGTAGACACACTGTATATTGTTGAGATGTATTCATATTTTAAAACATTTTTTGTTTGGCACTCGCCGGAAAAGTTCTTATACAATGGGACCGCTTCGGTCCTGATCCCGAGGTATAGCGACTGAGTGTGCTCGGCCCTGTTGTCCCCTATAAAATAGCAGATCGCCTGAAACACATTAGTACCGTTTTTATTGGTTCTTTCTGACTGTTAACGTAAATTTAGCAACAAACGTAACACCAAAAAATTTCTATGGCAAAAAATCCCTACACTTAAAAAACTACCCCATATAAGCCATTTAATATTCGATAATTATGTGATTAAATTTAACATAAAATTTAATACAAAGAACCCCGCACAAAACATATGGAAATCAAACACCAGTCAATTTTCATGAAACTTCGTATTTTGCTAGCTCTTTTTATGATGATCAAAAGTCTCAATGGGCGCAAATCCGGAAGGCATTCTCAAAACTGCCCCTACGGGAGGTTGCATTTGACACATTTATGGTAGATTGGCTTACGGATATATTTTACAACTGTTGTCAAACCTACAGCCCTTACAAGTTACTAGGCTTAGTTTTACCATTTCCAATGCAGCAGAACACACACACAACCTCAACCCATCATAGCTCGTCATGTGACTTTTGCCCGTTTTCCAATTCTAAAAGCATTTGATCGTAAATTCCATATCAGAGCCGACTAAACGATCACACTTAATACCGTTCGACCCCGACGAATAAACCTTCCACCCCTAACACCAACTCTGAGGGGAACAACCCCATTCCGTACCAAAGCCTGCTATATGTTCCTGCTTACGGGTTCTGCTGCTTTGGGAATGCCATGACTAAGCCTAGTTACTATGTAAGGGCTATAGGTTTGATAACAGTTGTAATTTTTTGTAGTAAGACAATCCACCAAAAATCTGTCAAATGCAGCCCCCGATCTTTACAAGCAAATTTGGAGGGGTTAGGGAGGTTTTTGGGCTTCGTGCCCATTAAGACTTTTGATCACCATAACAAAAGTTATAAAAATACGCCTTTATAAATTTTTTCATATGTTCCGTGCGGTGTTCCTTGAGAAATTTTATTTAAAATTTCTAGTGTTTGCAGTTAATTACTAACGGCCCCAACTCAAAAACGGAGCATATTCTGACTTTTGTTATTAAGAACTTTTTTCTTTGGTGATACCAAAGGGTTTGCGTTTACTTTTGAAACACCCTTTTAAAAAAATAAGATTTTTTTAAAAAAAAAGGGGGGGGCCAAAAAGGGGAGGCTAATGCTGAATAACAATTTTATCCTTTTAAAAAAATGAAATGGTTACTTTTTTCCCCTCACATATATTTTCTTAAGATAAAAAAAATTTTCTTATCAAGTACGCCAAAGCAGAAAATTAAAAATTTTTAAAAAAAAAAAATATTTTTAAAAATTTTTTTTTATTTTAAAAAAAAGTAGTTTTTTTGTTTTCAAAGGGCCCCCCTTTTGGGGAACCACCAAAATTTTTTTTAAAATTTTTTGGTTTTTTAAAAAAAAGGGGAATTATTTTCTTTTTTTTTTAACCCTTCCCAAAAATTTAAAAAAAAAAAATTTTTTAAAAAAAATTTCCATTTTTAGGTTTTGGGTTTTGTTTTAAAATTACAGTGGGAAAAAAAGTTTTTCCCCTTTCCCCCCCTTTTTTCTTTTGAACCCGTTGGGTTAATTTCGTAAAATTTCGCGGGGTTTTTTTTCCAAGGAACAAATTTTTTTTTTTTTTTGTTTTTTTTAAAAAACTTTAAAATTTTTAAAAAACGGGGAAAAGGTTTTTCCCAAAAATTTTTTTTTAAAAATGGAAAAAATTTTTTTCAAAAAAAAACATTTTATTTTTAAAAAATTCTTTTTTTTTCTTAACCTTTTTTTTTTTTTTTTTCATTTTTTTTGAAATGGCAAAAATTTTTTTTTTTTTTTTGGGTTTTTTTTGAAAAAAAAATTAAAATGTACCTACTGGTAACATTCAAAAAAAATTTTTTTTAAGTAACTAATACAAAACTAATTAATTAGTTTAATTTAAAAATTTTTTTTTTTTAAATTTTAAAAAATAATTAAAAAATTTAAAAAAATTAACAAATTAGAACTAATAGAAAAATAAAAAATGAGAAAAAAAGAAAAAAAAAGTCAAAAAAATTTTCTTTAAAAAAAAGTTGGAAATGTCCCCCTTGGACCTCTTTACAATAGAACATCCTGTTAGAAAAAATTTTTCCCTAACATTATGCAGGGTTGCAGGGGGTTTTTTCCCGCCCCACATCGATGAAAGTTGTCAAAAATGATCTAGAGAATCAGGAGCTGTTTTATAAACTTGAGACTTGACGTAGCCCCATAGAAAATAATCGGGGGGGGGCAAGTCCGGGAGGAGCTGGTCACTCTGTCGGACCTCGGCGACCAATCCATCTATTCGGATAGGTTTATCAAGGAAAATTTCTAACTCTCGAAATAATGAGGCGGGGCGCCATCCTGTTGAAACGTAATTTCTAATTAAAATTCAAAGGGATTTTGAGCAACAACATCTTAATAAGTGGAGTAATGGTGTCTTGAAGCATTCGAAGATATTGGGGTTTTTTAAAAATTTTTCCCCTTTTTCCCAAAAAAAATTTTTTTTGGGAAAAAAAACCCCAAAAAATTTTAATTAAAAATTTTTTTTCACCTTAAAAAAAATTTTTGCCCCCGGGGGCCCCCCCAAAAAAACAATTTAATTTTTTTAAAAAGGGGGAAAATTTTTTTTTTTTAAAAAAAAAAACAAAATTTGGTGTCAGCTCCCCCCCTTTTAGTATTTTGCGGGGGAAAAAAACCCATTTCCTAGGACCTGCACTTTTCTTCGGGAATTTTGGGCCTTCCAGTTTTTGGGGGGATCTTTTACCGTACCAATACTTGAAACTTTGACATAAGCTTCTAAAAGTTTTCCTGCTTTTTGGGGCCCGTCCGGGAAAGCGTTCATTGAAGATGCGAACTGCATTATGATAATTGGACAAACCCCAAAGATGAAAACTGCTTAAATTTTTTTTTTTTAACGGACGCGCCATTCAATTCAATATATTTTTGAAAGTTTTGAAACAACTTGACATAAAGTTTTAGAATGACAAATATCAGGAAAACCCTAGCACAAACTAATTAATTATTGCATGTGAAGATAAAAAATACTTACCTACCTTCCGAAGATAGTAAAAAGGGTTTTTCCCCAAATTTAAAAAGGGGGTTTTGCCATTTTAAAATAAAAAACCCCCAAATTTTTTTTTAAAAATTTTGCAGGTTGAATTGAACATAAAAAAACCTTCAAAATGAGGTGTCGCACCCCCACTTTTCCATTTAAAAAAAATAATGCGAAACCATGCCCAGCTGTATTTTGACATGAAAAAGTCATTTTCAACTAAAAAAATAGAAAATTGTCTGATATAACACCGCGCCAAATTTCATCGCAATATACCCAACGGTTCAAAAGATAAAGGGGGGGGGGCGACGGACTTTATGTCCTCACTGTATAAACAAAATTCGTACATTCGAGAAAATCGGTAAATTAGAACCTAAGATTTTGTGACAAACGTTTAAAAAAAAAAAAAGTTTTGATTAAAACGCGTTTTTAATTCTTAAGTTAAGTTTTAGGCAGTCTAACAAATAGAACAGTACATATAACTTACATTTTTTCAATCAGCGATTTCTGCGCCATATATTGGGTCTTCTTTAATATATAAATTGCTACAAAGGATGAAAAACCCTTTCCCCCATCTATACCCTCTAAGGGCTGCTTAATAGCAATGCTTTTTGGATAAAAATTTATTTCTCTTGAAAGTAGCCCAATACCTATAAGTTTAGAAAAAATATTACCGCAGTGATGCTACTGAAATTATCCTTTTTTTTAAAAAGGTTTCAACTACTAGCCTTAAACGAAAATGTTTTCCTTTTCAAAAAAAAAAAATTACGTTTCCTAGCTTCAAAAAATAAATGTGTTTACCATTTCTTGTAGTAATTAAAAATACAGCACCTCTTCAATAAACCCACTGTAAAAAATTATTACTTTGCACTTTAACAATGGAAGGGAAAAAAAAGGTCCCCGGTTTTTTTTTTCTAAGTAAATGGGGTTGTTTATTCAGTTAATTCATAGAAAATTCTATAAACTATTGTACTGAAGCCATAAACCTTAGCGCCGATACTTGTAAGTTACCCTTCTTAATTATTATATTATGAAATGGTCGGATTAGAAGGAATTGGAAGGAAAAAGGTACCTAACTGACGTTGAAAGGCTTTCTGCACCAACGGGCTTTTTAAAATAAAAAAAAAAAATTTTTTTTGCTTTAATTTTTTTTTTCTACAAGCGTGGGGGAAAACTATACTTTTCCGCGCTAATCTGCTAGGGGGAAAAGCACTTTTCCGCACTGGTGGGGAAAAAAATAAATTTTTTTAGTTTTTGGAACATAAATTGGGTTTTTGAGTATAAAATAATGCATAATTTTGCTTATAATAGTTATATATTTGAAGAAACTGAATTTTGCTCCAATTTTGCAGTTTTTTTTAACATTTATTAAATAAAAAAAAAAAAATCCTAATTTCCCAAAATAAGTACATATTTTTAATAACTCCATATAAATTATCAAAAATCCAAAACCCCAAATAATTGTTTATCAAAAAAAATTAAATTTTTTTTGTCGCATTTTTTAACCCAAAAATTTTTTTAAAAATTTTCAATGGATTCTGACGACGATTTTAAGGTTAATTCCCACATAGCAGTGCCGCAAAAAGGGGGCCGATACCCATAAAGTGCAGCAGCAGCGCGTCCTCGGGGCTATTCCCACATAGCAGCACAGCAACACATCCGCTGCAGATTGATTTCAAAAACGTCAGTTTAGTATGGTTCAGTAGTCGTCAGAGTATATATCCCAAACAAAAATTTTTTTTTAAAATGAGTTCATCGTCTAGCGATGATGATGTATTTGCTGTTGCTGTGTTGTTATTCAGTGGGGGAAAATTTTCCTTTTTCCCCCAAATTTTCCAAAAAGGGTTTTTAACCAAATGGGGGGGCCCCCCGTTTTTTCCCCCAAAAAACAGCATACAACGCTCTCGGAGGCGTTGGATTTTGACCCCGTGCTGCTGCCGCGCCCCTTTTTTTTTGTGGAAACTGGTACATTTAGATATTTGAAAACTTTAGAAGCAGCATTCACAGCGACGCGACGGCGGTTGCGGCACTGCAGGGGTTAATTGTGAAAAGGGGGCAGAAATAGCAAGTATTTTTTCTCCTGCCCCTGAAATCTCGTCACAGTTACGAAAAAAATTTTTTTTTTTTTTTTTTAAGATGGTATCAAAGTAAGGGGGTGAATATTTTAAAAAAGAATTTTTTGGCCTATTTCTCTTTTTTATCCCAAACAAAGGTCTAGATACTCTATGCTAAAATGTATCTTTAAGTTACGCAACAACAAGTTTTTCAAAGTGATGGCCTACCTTAAAAAAAAAAGCTTTGGGTTTTTTGCCCCAAAAAAAAGGGTAAATTTTTTTTAAAAAAAAAGAAATTTTGAAATTCATGGATGAACGCCAGGTGATACTTATTTACAAAAAAAATTTAAAAAAAAGGAAAAAAAAATTCCCCAAGATTTAATGGCCGTTACTGTAAAAAAAAACCTTTAAAAATTGAAATTTTTTTGGGGAAAAAAACAAAATAACAAAAATGAAAATTTTTTTGGGGGTTTTAAAAACGAGACAATTAGATAATCCTCAATAAAAAAAACAAAATTAATTTTTATTATTATTTTTTTTTGGGGTTATACGCCCTTTACTTTAGGAAAAGTTTTAAATCACCCTGTATTTTTAAAAAAAAAAATACTTTCACAACTTCATTAAACCATTACCTTTGACCACTTTCAAGGTACGCTAATAAAAATATTATTCCCCCCTTTGTAATACTAATAGCTTTCCCCAAAAAAATGGGGGGCCCCCTAAAATGACCCTTTATTTACATTTGTTTAGAATGGTGTTTTTTAATGATTTAAAATGACTCATTTCAATGAAGAATTTTTTTGGGGGTTTTTAAAATATTTTTTAAACACTGAATAACACTGGCGTCGCAAAACAGAACAGATCACGACAAAACTTAAGCTAGATCAAATTCAAAGAATAGAATGTTTAAACATCACAGGTGCAAAAAGGGGCCCCCGACTACCCCCCTGGAGGTGATATTGAATCTCACCCCCTTTTGGATATCTTTGTAAGGGAAGCGGCCTTGATGCCCCCAAACCCCGCCTCCCCCCCTCGGTCTAGATATTAATGTGGTTTTTGGCTCAACTGGACGACGCCTGGGGAGGGATGTTACGAAGGCCCTTTAAAAATTTTTTTAAACCCAAAAAAAAACGGCCCCCGGGTTTGAAAAAAAACCCTACTTTTTAAATTTAAAAACCCTACCCCCCTTTTTATCCCCCCCCAAGGGGAAAAACAAAAAAAAAAAACCCCCCAAAACCAAAAGGGAAAAACCATTGGGGGCCCAATTTACCCCCAAACCCCCGACAAAAAATTAAAAAAAGGCCGAAAAAATCGCCAACCTTTGGGGTTTCAAAAAAATTTAAAAGGGCCCGGGAAATTTTAAAAAAAATTTTTCCCCTACCCCCTAAATAGCCCAAAAGGGCCAATTACAAAAAGGGATTGTACTAGAATGTCACCCAAGCCCTGACTAACATTTTTTAAATAATGTGGTCAACCTAGGGGGGAAATCAAAGGTTGACATATCTAAAGGTCCCCCACCCCTGACCCCGGGCCAGGGCTTTTTGGGGCCCCCGGGGGAAAAAAGTAGGTCCGCCCCCCCGGATTGCCCCAAAAAATTAAAGACATCATTAAAAAATACGCCCATCGACTGTTTTAAAGAAAAATAGGATGATACCAAAAAAAACCTGCAACTTTGCAAAAAAAACCCCCGAGCTATCCAGAAAACCCCCAAAAAAAAAACCCCTTATGATGTCCAAAGGAACCTCCGAACAAAAACGGGCGTTCAAAGGGGGAAAACCCCTGCGGACTACGAGGACACCTATTAAAAATGGGTCCCGGACACAAAATTATAAAAAGGGGGGGTGAACGAAAATGAGACCTTTTGGGAAAATATTCTTTGCCATTGTCCCCCCCCCTCACATTTGAAGGGGAAAATCTATGCTGGGCACCCTGGCCTTTTTTAAAAAAAAAAAATTTAAAAAGTCGTCAACTTAAATCAATGGGTTTGGGGGAAAAGGTAAACCCTTCCCCTAAAAAAGGGGGAAGGGAAAAAAGACCCCCCGAGGCCCCAGTTGCAGTGGTATATTACCACCCTCTGAACATTCAGATCAAAAAGGGGGAACACTGGCATCGTTTTTCAAATAAAAAATTTAGGGCCCAAAAATATTCCAGATGGAGTCTGGAAAAAATTAAAAAATTTTTTGGGTTTTTTTAAAAAAAGTTGTTTTTTTAAAGGCCCTTTTCCCCCCAAAAAAATTTTCCCAAATTTTAGAAGCGAATCATGTTTTAAAAAAAAAAAAAAACATTATAAATACAGTCGGAAAATGAAAACTTCCCAAAAAACACAAAAGAGTAAAAAAATTGGGGGGAGAATTTGGGGCCCCCAATTTAAGATCTAAAAAAATTTTTTAAAAACCGAGATTCTTTGATAGGAGTTTGGGCCCCCTTTTTTAAAATAAGTTTTTTTGGTGAGATTTTAATAGCACTGGGGTTTCGGTGGTGAAATCTAAAAGCATTAAAACCCCCGACCGTCAAACATGGATTCAAATTTTTTGGCATTATTGACTATAAATGGAAATCTCAAACGTTCCCAGTTATTAGTTACATACAGGTTTAGTTTTTTATCCCCTTACTCTTATTTAAAAAAAATGTTTGTGTTTTATATTCTGCCACTACATAGTAGCAAAACAGCTAAGACTCATATAGATCAGACCCTCTTTAGAATATTGTTCTCATGTCGGGGAAAAGGGGTCCTCTACAACATTAACATTCTGGACTCTATTCAAAGGAGAGCCGTTCGTCTTATTAAAAACCCCCCAAACCCCTTAAAAAGGGGTTTCCCCCTTCTTGCACACCGCCCCAAACTGTGGGGGATCTGTCGCTCATCTATAGGTAACGGCTTCTCTCAGAGGAGTTAAGGGGTGATTCGTTCTCTGGCATCCCCCGGCAGAGCAACAAGTAGTGCAGCTTTTTGCATCGTTTTACAGTTCAGTTAGGGCCCCCGCCCCTTTCTTCGTTTCTTCACCCAGAGTGTCAAGACTATAGAATCTCCCCCGCAAAATTTTTTTCCTTTTTTCCACCCAATCTCCAAATATTTAAGTCCCGTGTGAAAAACTCCCCCCATCACACTTGGCCCCCCGGTACGTTAGTCAAAATCAACCTTCGTGGGCGCCCAGTTTTTAAATTGACAGACAAGAATATATTATTACAGAAAAAAAAAAAAAAAAATAATGTAACAGGTGAGCTTTATGATCTTCACCTTTTTTTAAAACAAGGAAAAGCTTACACTGCCACTCTTTTTTTTCCCCCAAATTGCCTTTAAGCGATATTTGATTATCATTAACTACCCTGAAAATCCGGCTTCACATAAAAATATGCCAGAAAAATAAATACACTTACAGTTTTTAAACGGGTTGGGTATTCTTTTTGTCGGTTACCAAAATGCTACCAAATAGGATCAAGTAATTTGGTTTAATTCCCGCACACATGCCCTCCTCGGGGAAAAACTGCACAGCCGAAAAACAAGGCGTTCCACAGACCTTAAGGCCGCCACCTTTTTTTTTCCTGGGTTTTCAAAATTATTCGATTAAGGCTTTGTTAAGGAGAGTTTAATGACTTCCTTTCAGCACTACTTTCCTAGAAGTCCCCCCGGGCCCTGGGAAAAAACCCTTTTCTTTTTTTTAAAAATTTTTTTTAAAGGAAAGGGGAAAAAAAATTTGTTAAAAGGGGGATAAACCCAATTTTTTCCTTTTGGGTTTTGGGCTTTTTTTAAGGAATTTTTTTTTTTCATAAGTTTGTCAATTTTTTAAAAAATGTTCTTGAAGATTCTTAATGCGCTGACATTTTTTTCCAAAATTTCTTATTGTGGTGTTATTCAAGTCCTTTTTGAGCTTTAACATTGGTGGATTTTAAGCTAGTCTTTTTCCCCGGAAAGTCAAGGTATATCATCATGAAACGATCCGGGTTTCCTTTTTGTTATGGAACTCTCTGAGTTTTTCCTCTTTCTGTTTGGGGGGGGTAGTTACTTAGCAGGGAAGCCAATTTAAGGGGTTGGGTCTGATCGTTCCTGTAATCAGGCCATAATGTGGTTTAGTTGGGTATCAATCAGATTAATGGCAGCTGTTCATCCACACTGGAACACTACTCAGCGCAAAAAAAAAAGCTAAGGACGAAGTCCCAAATTATCGGCCCCGCTCCCAAGTTGTCCCCATTGGTTCTGTATTTTGTTATTGCGTGTTTTTTTTTAAATGGGAAGTTTGATATGGAATGGATCTGGAACCAAATCTTTTTGACATTTTCATGCAAATTATTTTCAAACTATTTAAACTGAAAAAAGTGTTCCGTGATAAAGACAGAAAGTTTTACAAGATAACGAACACAATATGGGGCTATTTATGCAATTCTGGGAAACAAACATTCAACTATTCTCATTGTTTTTTTATTTATAACTGTAGTTTCCCCAAAATTACAATATTCTCCATATTAAGATGTGCATAATAATGTGGTTAATTGGGTTCAAAAGTTCAATTAAATTGACTGGCACTGTTTATATTCTCATTTAAACTTGTTTTTCCCCCTTTAAAAAGTGATGACAAAGCAAGAAAGACCAAGACCGGGCTTGGCTTGGTCTTGGCTTCAACTGGTCTTGGTCTTGGTCTTGCAACCAAAGGAAGGTCTTGTTCTTGGTCTTGGTCTTACCACCCGGTCTTGGCTTGGTCTTGCTGCAAGGTCTTACTGGTCTTGCTTTTTTTTTGTAATAATTTAAAGTAAGTAATCTTAGAAAAAATTTTAAACTTGAAAAAAATAAAGATGGCGATATATTTATTGCTTAAAAAATTTTAAAAAATAGATTTTAACTTCATTTGAATTATTTGTTTTAAAAGCATATTTTAAATGTAGGGGTTTTTTATTTATAGGCTTCATTTTTAGTTGAATTAAGACCAACCTGTTTTCATACATTTAGTTCACATAAAAACATTTTTGTGATAAAATTATTAAAAAAATTTTTTTAAAAAGATATAAAATTAAAACAAATCTGTGTACTGTGTGAGCAGAAAAAAAATTTTAATTTTAATTAGATGTAAAATTTTCATGAAAATGATTTTTTTTTTGTAAACATTGGTTTCTGATTAAAAAAAAAAAATTATTAGAATCTTTTTTAATTCATATAAAAATTTTTTTTCTTAAATTTAAATATTTGCATTTTTAAAATTGGCACACATACTTTATAAACAATCTGCATATACAAAAAGGGGCTCAATAGTGTGTCAAAGCTCGATATCTCCGAAACCGTTTATGATGGTGAAAAACTGAACATACAAAAATTATAGAAAAAAAGGGGTAAAAAGGGGGAAATATTTTTTTTTTAAAATTTTCCCAAAAAACCACTGACATGAAACTCCCTTGTATTAACAATATCAACGTAGATGATTTTTAAATATCAGTTTTGTCTAAACCGGAATCATATTTAAAATTCATTTATATAAAAACTATTCCTATATGACATAAAATAATTTTTTTATTACTATCTTTTTGTTTTAAGAAGCAATCTAATGGGCCCTTCACAGTGTGGAACAAAAATATTTTTTTCTCTTTTTGGAAATTTTTTAACCACCCCCTAAGTAGTATCACTAGATAACTAAAAAAAAATAAAAAAAAGAAAGTAATTATCCCTTCTTCTTTTGTACTCTTTTTTTTTCTGTCGAGAACCGTTTCGGAGATATCGGTGTCATCAGACCATTGAGTCACAATCTTTTTATTTTTTTAAAAATGTTATTGAATTTACTCGTTATCATTGTTAGAAAACTGTATATAAAAACCAAGTGATCCATTTAATTATTTTACTTAAAAACTGTTACTTATTAAATAATTGCCTTTTTGGTAGTTCTAACACATTTTTTTTATTTGTATGAAATACCTCTGAATATTAAATATAAAAACTAAATATTATAATATTAAAAAAATCGCAAAATGCAAGAGTCTTGCAGGTCGGTCTTGGTCTTGCCTCCTCGGTCTTGGTCTTGGTCTTGCATCCCCAGTCTTGGTCTTGCAAGCGAAAAGGGGTTTTGGTCTTTTGGTCTTGGTCTTGCTGCAAGACCAAGCCCAAAACCCAAAGCCCAAGGGTCTCCTTCCATTAAACTTCACAATGTTCTCCATATTAAGATGTCGTAATATTGCCTTGGCAAAGGCAGATTCTAAGCAACAAGTGATTTATGGAGTGGTTCGATTTGAATTGTTTATTTTATACTCTCCTTATAAGTAAATTTTAATTAAGACTCGCGGCGCCCCTGTTTACTCTGCCCGCCACAGGGTGCGGCGGCGCATACTTGGGGAATCCCTGACTTAGAATATTGGTCCCTGAGACTGTGACTGATATAAGTGTTTCTGTCGCATTGTGCTGCCTAGAATAGTTTTAATTGGGCTTAGATTGTTTTAAATTAAAAAAGCATTGTTTCTTTTCTACTGTGGTTTATACACGTGAAGCTTCCCCTCCATAGGGTATTTTATCGATCATTGATAACAAAAGCTGGGGAAACGATTGACGCACCAGCGGCGGGTGACGGCGTAGTAATTGCGTATAAATTCTAATATAATGCAGACCAAGCAAATCCCCCCTCTCCACCCCAAACACTAGAAGCCGGCGTCCGCAGGGCGCCGTGCTTGCCCCCACTTGTTTAGTGTTTATACACATGACATTCTTGCCTCGAATCTGACACACACGGCATTATATGCCGCGACACTGCCATCATTGCACGCCCCAAAACCCTACTTTAGTCACTCGCCGACTTCAAGAGGAAACAAATAATCTCCATGAATTCTGCAATTCTTGGAAGATTAAAATAAACCCCTAAAAAACCCAAGCGATTCTTATTCATCGCAGACGCATACCCCCGGGAAGACAACGTCATCCTAAACAACCACCCATTCCCTGGACCGACACTGTCAAGTACCTGGGAGTCATTCTTGATTCTCGTCCCCGTTCAAGCCGCACATCAAAAAATGCTTACAGATGGGTCGCATGGCCCATTCCAAGCTACTACCACCCCCACACAGGAACAGCCCGCTAACTATCAGAAATAAACTTCTTCTGGTAAACTCAACCATTCGTCCCAAATATGTCTTATGCCTCCGTAGCCCGGGGCTACGCGGCAAAGTCATACATCTCAAGACTCACCTCTTTTCTAAACCCATGTACAGAAATGCGGCCAACGTCCCCCCGGTTTGTACGCAACATGCAAATTCAAAGAAATTGAACTCACACCCTTTGATTCTTTTATCAAAAAAGAGCCAAAAACTTACCTCTAGCTGAAAACCATCCAAACCCTCTGATCCGAGGACCATCTGGGATGATCCAGCTCTCCAAAGGCCCCCCAAAAACCAAAAATTCAAATTTTGGACTAAGTACTTCTTTGGGTGGTACCCGGTACCTACAGGAAGGACCCGGGTACCACCCACCCCTGGCCTCTCGGCCTAGCCATTTAAAAAACCGATTTCTGGATTGTCCCGAGTCACTGGGGGAAGGGCCCCAGCTTCTCAGTCACTTCTTAAACCCCACTCCGCTAAGCCAGATTCCCGGCTAAGCCAAATACTTCAAAACCTCAAACAACCGTGATAGCCAACATGGCAAACACGTAGTGAGGTTGCTCACCAAAAGGAGAGCGGGGGGGTTGGCAAGCCCAGGGGAGTTCAGGGCCTGTAAGCCCTACGGGATCCTTCCAGGTGGGACCCTTACTACACTTAAGCAAAAAAAAATGCGTATAAATTTTAGTATCTCTTAAGCAAAAAAGGGCCAACCTCGGAATAAAAGATACTAAGCTGTGAACTCGTATACACCTTCCTTTTGGTATTCTAAAAGTAGTCTCAAAAGTCCCATAAAATCCAGTGTCTGCGCCGTAAGTACTTCAAGGTCAAAGGTAAAAAAATCAGTTTTTCGCGATTATCTCGGTTTTTAAAGCTCCAATGCTTTTAACATTTTTTATGAAAATTGCAGAGCATAAAATTTGCGACAAACTTTGTTTTAACTTTCTTTTATACGACCAACCGTTTTTGAGATAGAGAGCCCGCAGCGTTCAGCCATACTCACTGTATTGCAAGGTCAACCGTGAATCTCAGTAAATAATACCTTGTATAAATTTATTTAATCATTGAAATATCATATGCAATAAATAATTTGCATTTTTTATTAGTAATTACAATATGTTTTTTAAAATTTTGCCTATATCTAATATATTCATTTAGGAATACTTACCTATTTTGTGTAATTAAAAACTTAATAGATGAAATACTTATTGTATATCCCAGTTTTATATTAATTTATTTAAAGTATATTTTAGGTAGAAATAAAACAAGTAAATATATTGTTAGTATATTGAAAACTGCCCTGTACAGCAATTATACGAAAATGAATGCTCCTAAATCTGAGGGCAATGTCCATTATCTTCGATACACTCAGTTCATAAAGTCTACAAGGCTTCATAAACCTGTTCAGTTGTCCAATCTTCCAGCGACAAGTGCAGCAGCCCATCAGCATATAAATCGTGTTTATTACCAAGTTCAAAAATGGTTAGGGCATGATTTAGAACCCCAGAAATGGGGTTGGGTGCTGCTAAATGAGCACCTGAAGCCAATAACAACAATATTACCAACGGCTCTTAAGGTATTATCTAATACACTATTTTGAAATTGTAAGTATGGATGTGGTATACGTTGTAAGTCCAGAAAATCGGGCTGCAATTCACTTTACCTTGTGGCTAGTGTGATGGACAAGCTTGCCTCAATGCTGTTTCATTAACAAGCGATTTTGAGGAAGAGAGTGCATTTGACTCAGAAATTCTGAAAGGCCTGGAAACAATAGCTGACGGCATATATATATATCACTTTACACACTTGGCACTGCCTTACCATTTTAATTTAATAAAAGTACTTACACAAAACTAAAATTTACACAATTGTCACAAAAATAACCCAAAAACAACAAGAAACATTCCTACTAAAATGTCATATTGAATGTGTCATCTGTCGAGCGAAGCCGAAGGTGGCCATAGTACAACGACTATTAGTCGTTGGCCGAAGTACGCCTCTTCGAAAAATGCACTGTTGTCCCGTTGTCGCGCCTTTATTCGCAGCCAAAAACAAAACAGTATTTTGACATCATTACTTTTCTGTGTAATAGTTTAGAGTAATAAATATAACAAATATTATTTACAGTTTAAAATACAATAGTAGAGCTTAATTTGATATAATTTTAAGAACGAATTAAGTAAAATTTAATCATAATATACTATCAAGTAAATGAAACAGAAAGATGATTGGCAGCCACGCTTTACGACAAAATAGTATCTGTAGTAATCATTTTCCCGGGTTTTGGTGGATTTTATTGTTTGAGTACAGAGGTTCATTCATCGCTAGGCAGAACCTTAGAATGTGCGTTTGATGCCACGCTTATCCAAATCGATCTTTCTCCAGTTTGCTTGCTCACAGCTTGTTAACAGCTCATTGTCTGAAAAAAACAAATCAGGACTATAAAGATGATAACAATGAAACAGATATTTTCACATGCCCGAAAGATGACAACGATGAAGAAGAAGAAGAAGAAGAAGGAAATTAATAAAATTGATGCTATTAGCCGTTACTATTGTAATTAATCATCATGAAGAACACGATAAAAAAACTACTATTTTTTTACACAAAATAACACAATTATTTTACTGCAGTTTCAACCAAAGTCATTTTCAAAAAAAAATTTTTTTGACTAAAGTATCAATACAAAAAAAAGGTGAATTTATACCTCTAAGGGTAATTTTTTAGAAAGGGCGGAGCAATTAACAGTTTATTATTTTGGGAAAAGCGGGGAAAATACGTTCGGTTTTCTTAACAGATGTACATTATTATTTTATTGCCTTTGTATTTTTAGGGATTCCGAATTTAATTTATGGCCCTTGGTGGATAGTGAATATTTTATATTATTTAAATTAGGGAATTTGTGTTTTTTTCTAAACAATCATTGTTTAGAACAAAAAACACCTAATTTAAATAATTAAATTAATATTCAAAAGGGTAAATTTATCTGGAATCCTAAAATATCAAAGGCAATAAAGACATCTGTAATGAAAAGAACTATTTGCTTTTTGTCGCCAAACCAAATAAACTTTTGTGCCCTCCTAAGAATATTTTACCCTTACGGCGGGTTTACCACTGTGGTTTAAGCAGTTTTAAGCCCTTCTTAACCTAAGTTGCATTGAGACGGTGTCAAATATTATGACAATAGTTACATTCAAAACGTCCCTTAGTTGAAAACAGAAAACCACAACGGTGCAATTGGCCATTAGAGGTATAAATTCACCTTATTTTTGTATTGATATTTGTCGAAAAAAAATTTTTTTTGAAAATGATCGGGTTGAAATAGTAAAATAATTGTGAAAAATATTTTAGTGGTAAAAAAACAAGTGTTTTATTTATCAGTGTTCTTCAGGAAATTAATACTTTTGTTCTTGAAATAATTAAAGATTTATATGTTTTTACTTTATTTAAATTCAAATTGTAAGAAATATATAGCTACTAAATAAAGATAAAATTACAATATATTTACTAGTTTTATTTCTTTTTTAAACCTACTTTAAATAAATTAGTATAAAATAAGGATATACAAAATACAATAAGTATTTCATCTAATAAGTTTTTAGTTACACAACGTAGGTAAGTATTATTAAATAAATATATTAGATATATTCAAAATGTTTTTAAATAAAATGTATTAACCAATAAATAATACAAATTATTTATTGCTAATGATAATTCAATGATTTAATAACTCTATACAAGGTATTATTTACTAAGATATACAGTTAAGTGGGCAAGAGAAAGAAGCTTTTTTGTGAGCCAGGAGTCATCAATAATTCCTTTTCTGGCAGCTCCAAGTACAGCGACACGTAGTGACACTCTTATGCATCCCTCAACAGTTCATCTGGAGAGGCCCCAAACTTCCCACTTTGTTTGTTTCTTTATCTCTAAAGTGTCTAAACTGTGGAACCTACAGCCTGCAAAACCTTTTCCTTTCCTTCCTAAACCTCCAAATCTTTAAGTGCAAAGGTTAAGAAAATACCTTTTGCCACGTTTAGGACGATATATGCACTTCTATACTTCTTGCAAAACTGCTCCATTTTTAAGTGTAAAAGGAACATTTGAGAAATGGGATTTTTCCTTTATTCTTAAATCAGGATTTTCGATTTAAACAAAACTTGGTATATTTAAAACAGTGACAGGAAGATACCTCCTGCAGGATGATAAACTTATGTTATTATTATGGGTCAGTGGCATCGGCAATTTTATTTATTTTTTGTCATTATTTTATTTGGTATTGCTATAATTATTATTTTGGTACATTGTATTTATTCTCTGATTTGTTCTACATAATAAAAATACTCTTTAACTCGATAAAATTAACAGTTTTAGAGATATTTAAATTTTATATTTGCCTAATTCAAAAGAAGCAATATTAACATGACAAGAGTAATTCCTACACAAAAACTTCAAAGTATCCACTCCTCTCAAATACATGCATTTAATCTTTGTTTCATAAACAGTTTAAACATTTTTAGTACAAATTAGAATATGGATTTATTTTTTTTTTAAGAAATGATTCAAAAAGCGGTGGAGACCTCTGCTATAAATGTATAAAATATGGACATACCTTTTTGGTGGTTTTCGAATAACATCTAAAAAAATATTCTAACCACGCCTATGTTAAAAAAATAAGTACCTAAATAACTTTTTAACCCTATATTCTTCCTCAACACCCTTATGTGTCACAAGGGTCAAATGGGTATTGATATTGTAATGTGCCGATAATAAAGGGCTCTATTAGATAAACAAGTCGTAAAAATTTATTGGGTGTTTGTTATAAGGGTGAATACGACGATGAAAAAACCCTAAAGTTTAAAGCATCGCCGTTAAAAATAAGACCTATGAAAAAAAAAAATACAAGACCCTTTTTTATTATAATTGGGTCCTTTTAATTTAAAGTCAGAAATCTCTTATTAATATTTAAATAAATTCTTAATAATATTTTTTATAATACAAAAAAGAGAATAAAGTTTTAGCCTAATTAGGAGTTTGTCCAACTGAGACGAAAAATCAGACTTTCATTAATAATATCATGGACGAAGTGTATACGGGGTGATTCGTAGAGTAGAACATACTTTATTCATGCAAGTAGAACTTACTTTATTCATGACTTTTAAGTATATTTAGATAACATTAGTACAGATCGGTATTTTTAAATAAGTGTGATTTAATAAGTCACCAAATTATTAATTTTTTAGTTTTATAAATTAATATTGCCTCAAAATCATAGATCTGTCACTAACTTGTAAAAGACTATTTGAAAACAATTATTTGTAAAAGTATGTTTAGTGTTTACTCACCCAAAAATGTAATTAATGATAAAACCATAAAATTACATTACCTGAACTAACCAGAACCAAACTACGTGATGCTATTATTTTGGCGACAGGAAAAAAAAATCAACTGGTGACAGATCTACTATTTTAGGAACACAGTTATCGTTTAGAATACAAACTACAAACTATGATAATCTAAAAATACAAAAAGACAGTGTTTGTGAAAAAATATTTTATATATGTACAGAGTGTCCCATTTTCGACACTTTTATAGGAAATCCGTAATTGTTAGTGCTACCAAAAAATTAAAATTTGAAAATTTTCGCTCGCTTAAGAGATTCGGGAAAAAAAATGACAATTTCAGAATGACCCTATATTTTCTTAGTTAAAAGAGATATAGAAAAAGATTTTATACAAAAGTTTATTTGTAATTATTGTTGAACAACCTGCTGTTTTAAAATAAGTGTACGAGATTAGGTACAAAACTTATCGGACCCAATCTTATTTTTTTCAATGGAACACCCTGTAGATTTTTATCTAAAAAGATAGCATATTAAATTTACTTCTTAAAAATATAACACACAATGGACGATATTGGTTTTCTATGCGATTTATTCAAACTTTATTACGTTAAACCACAGTAGGCTATGAAACAAAAGGTAATATCCTAGAAACAAAACTATGTTGATATTTTACTTGTTATTAACATTTAACGTAAATTTAATTTTTACATAATAATTTCTAAAAATTACTTATCAACATTTTAAAAAGTTGGATATCAGTATCCATAGGCGTGCGCACAGTGGGTACCGTGGGTGCCGTGGCATCACTAGTCTGAAAAAGATTACTGTATTTAAAATATGAAAATTATTATTTGATAAGGTTCGATTTAAAAATTACAATCCTTATATAGATTCAATGTCTGAAATGTATCGTATTCAGTTTAATTCACATTCACCCATCCCAGATATCTTCAGATATTAAAAGGATTGAGCTCTGTGGGAACCCTTTCCAAGTTTTCGGGCTCTAGGTGACATTATGTTCTGCTGTATTCCCCAGAAATTTCCGGACATTCCGAGCGGTCGCAAGTAGCACTGCCTTTGCATAGTCTTATACAGATGTTCACCAAGGCCAGTTTGGGGATCTTTGGGCGTTATTCATTCCCACTGTCTTTTTATTTGCGTTTCTAGGTTTCGTATTTTCATTGTATTTCTCCCGTAGGTTGTTTTTGTTCGGGATAGCGAATCGATCAGTGTTGTTTTCCTCCCAACTTTATCCACCCAATATCTGGTCTATTGTGAGCAACAGTTTGGTCTGTAAAAGTTCTATCCCAGTACAATTTAAATTCATTGTTTTCGAGAACAGGTTCCGGAGTATACTTATAGTAAGGCAATTTTGCATTCTGTAAAAGCTTTAGCTTCTCTGCCAATTATTGATGAAGTATTTTGGCTGCTGAATCGTGTCTTTCCTTATACTCTAATGCTGCAAATGCTTGGCAACCCCCCGTTATATGCTGGATTGTCTTCGATGTTTGACATCCATATCTGCATCGATCGTTCTCTATAGGCGGTCTCCAACGATATGCTTCAGATAGTTTTTCGTCGGAATAACCTGGTCCTGTATAGCCAATAAGAAGCCTTCAGTCTCTGGGAACATCTTCCCCGACGCCAGCCAGTAGTTCGACGCGAACTTGTCGACATTTTCCTGGGTGACCTCATTGGGGTGACGTCCATTATTATTATTATTACTATTATTATTATTATTATCTCGGCACCCACACCAGCTTTACCCTGGGTACGCCTATGGTCAGTATCAGTGTATATTGCAATTGGAAAAAACAAAGGAATGAGCGCAAAATTTATATTTTTTCGCCATCCGGAAAGACGGCAACCATTTAAAGACATATTTCGACGACTGAAATATAATTTAAAAACCTATGGCTCTTTTACGAAGCCGAGATCAAAAACTTATAAAAACGAAACCAAGGAAAATAAAGAAATAAGCCTGTTAGGATGTGTCGAGGCCTATAATCAGGTACGAGTGGTATATCCTGTGGGTGTGTTCCTTGGTTTTTTCTACTTTCGTACACTCGAGTTTCGTACACGTCAGAAATTTACCTGAAATATTATCGTTTCGTACACTAAATTATTTAATCAATTTTATGCTTCTTGTTTCGTACACCCACCATTGTGACGACCCAAATAACTAACCAAATAAAAACCATACTGAAAATTATTAAAATTTTGTTAATAACTTCTACGTAGAAATAATTTAGACAAATTTAAAAGCTCTTAGTTCTGGACGGTCATGGTTAATTCTGGTTAGTTAAAGCGGCTTTTTATTTTCCCCAATTATATTTCAGACGTGATAGATCACCCACTTGGGTCGCAATTCTGCCATGGCTTAATCAAACGTAGGGATAATTTAGACAAATTCAATTCTATACACCACCAGGGCGTAATATAATACATTTAAGTTTATTAAATTTAATATTTTTTCGGAAGTCGAAACCTGTGTTGGTTTTAATGTTCTAATGAATGTATTAAACACTATTATTCTCTCCATCCTATTTAAGGTCGAAACCTATGGTTACACCTAAATACTTTTTTTTATTTAAAAACCTTTTTTTTTACACAACCATTTTGATATATAAAAAATTTGGGAAAATGACACATTTACAATTGCTTCCCCCCAAAAAAAAAGTTTTTTTTGGCTGAAAAATTAACAAAATTAAAGTAAAAAAAACTATTTTCGGTATACAGAAAAGGTCACGTTAATCCGAACAAATTTGGGGACCAAACCCCCCTGTTGGGATTAGCGAAAATTCGGATTAGGCGGAACTTTGTCAGATAATGCTGTATTATTGTTGTTTGAGGCATTTTTAGCGTCTGATGTGAAAAATTTTTAAAAAAGGTCAGCCGCTAAATACACCTTATTATTTAACAACAGATGGTGTAAAGCTGATTTAGTGCATTGCGTCAGAAGATCACTGACTTTAAATTTTGTTAGTAAATAATTTGTAAATGTTTTAACAAATAAATAAATTATGTATAAGATTTTTGAATTAACGTATGACGTTACTTAAAGAACTTGTTTTTCTTTACTTTTTCTAGTTCTTAAATTTTTTTAATTTTTTTTGTCCTGGCCCTGTTCGAATTAGACAGATTTTCGGTTAAGCGGGGCTCGTATTAGCGGGACTTTAGCGTACTTATTTAAAATTAGTAATCAGATGATCCTCTCAAAATAAAAACCCATTAAAAAAACAACTGGGGTGGTTTCAAGTAGAAGTTTTTATTCAGGGAAAAAGTGTACACTATTTTACATTTTTTTTTACGTAAGCGCTCTTATGAAAGGCGTAGGACAGAAGGTAGAAAAATTGTAAAATAGTGAAAAAAATTTTAAAGAACCAACAGACCTACTAATAGGCATTTTTTCCTAGAATCCAGTGGTGTAAGGTAGGTGCGGGTAATTGTCTAAAAGGCCCAACTTCCAAAACTCCATTTAAAAAAGATCGGTGTCAATTTGGGGCACATACGCATGTAACTAACAGTCACATATGACATTTCAATCTTGTAGTCTCAGTCGCGCGTTAGCTCCGTCCTGTCACCAGTATGGCATCATTCATAGTTTTTTGGGGGGCACTTGTGCAGCACGAATTATAAAAAAAAGTCCGAATCAATCGTAAGTATTTTTCCAATGTTACACTTTTATGCATAAATTTGCAGATAGTATTTTTTATTATTTCATGCTTTTATAACATTTTATGTTTGAAAAAAAAATGTCCAAATAGGATTTATTTATTTTTTTGTACACACGTTGTTTGGGGGGTATTAAGGCCTATCCAGTATGATCATAGCCCTTATTGTTCTTTATTTCGTATCAAAAAGTGTTTGTTTTATAAAGTAATTTATGTCTTTATTAAAAAGTTAGAAATGAAAAAGGTAATTACAAATGTTTGCCATTTGATGAATTAGGAAAAGAAGAGACTTTGTATTTCTGTGCAAATTTTATTAAAAAAATCCTAGCAGAGCGCTTTCGGTGAAACCATCCGTGCTATTCGTCGTCAAGCAGGACGCAGAATTAAGCCAACAAAACATTTAGAGGTTTTTAATAAAATATCCACTTTTTACACAAATTTAAAATAAAAGTCAAACAACATTAATATTTGTTACATTTTCCCTTATTAAAGGGTGAAATTTAAAAAATTTAAAAACTATACCATTTTGTGGAAAGACGAACATGTGATTATGAATTGAATGAATGATTGATGAATTGGTATTTTTAGTGACTGCAATACAATGTCTCCGAAACGAGCATTGGCTTGTGATAGTTCTAGTTCAAACAAAAAAAAAAAATTAAATGGCCCTCTCCAAGTAAAGCCCCATTTTCATCTTTTTCCCCCTTCCCCCCAATTAAAGATACTGCAATAAAAAAAAAAAAGGCTTTAAATTACAGAAAAACCCCAGTTATCACAGATCTATACAAAAAAAAAAGGGGAAAAAAAACCTTGAGAGAAACGAGAGATTTTCGGGGAGAGGGACATTCCTTCATATCGCTGGGCCCCTTTAAACGGGAGAAAAATTTAAATTTTCTTTTGTCGGGAAGAGAAACAAGAATCTTTCGTCTAGAAACAAATTAAATAATAGAAAGTCTTTGTTTTTAGCCTGACTTCCTTTATTTACTTAGATAGGAAAAGAGATAATATTATTTTCAAAATTTTGTTTTATTTACTATTACAAATTTGGGACGTAAAATTATGAATAGGGAAAGCCCAAACCAGAAAACGCCTAGCTACCTCAGTTATCTTCTAATCTGTAATAGGTAGTTTTGAGGGGTTAGGGGTTTTTACGATTTTTAATGTGTTTTTTAAATAGAGTTTCAAAATAAACATGGCCCAATTTATAAAATTTATGAATTTTAAAGGGGGGAAGAAGATAAATTATATAATCTGGTAATTAAATTAAGTTAAGCGAAAAGGTTTAATAAAAAATGGTAATTAGGTTGCCTATTCTGCAATAATGATTTTTGTCACAGGGACTGGTTTTAAATTTTTCAAGTAAACTTTTTTTATTAATGCATTGTCCGGTTAAAGAAAAAGTAAAAATTTTTTAATAATTTTTTTATTTAAGAAGCAGATTATTTTGTTTTTTTCCAACACCGGGGCAAGTTTAGGCAGATAAACTATCAAATAACTCTTGTTCTAAAAAAATTGTTTATTTCTTATCGTTTTTTACTACAAAATTTTTAAAATTTAACATTAATATTAAAAAAAAATAACATGGTTTGGATAAACCCGGATATTATCAAATTCATTTTTCCCATTAAAGCTGAGGTCGAAATTCATTAGGCCTGTTTACTGGCCCCTTTAAATTTTTTTTCAGAAATTTTTAAATTTTTTTGGGACAGATTTTTCAATTTTTGCTCCTCCAAACAAATAAATAATTTCCTTTATCGGGAAAATTTTTAATTTTTAAATCTGTTAATTTGTCACATTTACAAGCACCTACAGTATCCCCTAACACAGGCACACAAAAAAAAAGTTCTGAACCAGATATGTGAAGTACCTTTCGGTATGTTTTTCGGTGCGCTAAAAGCGAATCCAAAGTCAGAATTTACCCATCACTTTTAGATTTTGCTCCAGCAACCCTCCAGCCCCGTTGAATTTAACCCTAGCAACCCCAGCAACCCCTACCATCACCCAGAAACGACCCTAAGGGCAAAAAAATTTTTTTTTTTAGAAGAATTTAAAAAAAATATCTGAAAAATACGTTTGCTAAAAATGAACATAAAAACAGAATTTACCCATCACCCTTTCATTTTTTCTCTAGCAACCTCCAGCAACTCCCCCTCCTTTAATTTAAAAATTTTTTTATTTATAGTCTAAGAGCTGGGTACATAGGTTCTCGGGGGACTCGGTACAAGCTAAATTTTATTATATAGAGGCTGCGTTGTTACCGACAAAGGAATGTGCAAATCGTCAGAAGTCCCCCGGGGTGCAATAAGTAAAGGGGAGGGAGTTAAACATATAATTTTTTTTTTAAAAATTTTTTTATTTGGTAAAAAGCGAAAATTTGTTCCAAATAGAAAAATATTGGAAAATAGGAAAAAAATTTTCAGAAGTCTAGGTGAAAGGTAAAAAGGGCGTCAGAATGCCAAAGATGCAAAATTTCAATCAAAGCTACTTTAATTAGTAAATAGTTACCGTTTTTGGGGCCCTTTTTTTTTGGTTTAAATTTTTTTCTTTAAAGTTAAGGACTTTCGGGTTTGTATTTTTGGGATTTTTTCAAGAAACTAGTTATTTTGGGGGTATTTTTTAAATGTCGATTTTCTTATACAGATTTTGAGCAAAATTAAAATTATTTAACCCATAAAGACGATAGAGCTAATTTTGTTGTAAAAGAAAAAAAAAACCCGCAAATGTTTCGTCAATTCTTTTATCTTTATTGAATCCACTAAATTTTTAAAAAAATCTGCACTCTTTTTCATAACAATCTCGGGGTTTTTCTGGTAATATCGGCTTTTTCCGCTTTTTTCTTTCCGTAATAATGTCCTGGGGCATAATTTTCATCAATTTTTCCATTTTTTAAAATCTAAAATGCTTTTGGGACAACGAATTTAAAAAAATTTTTAAAAATTTTTTTGAATACTTTAAAAATACTTATATTAAGTTTCATGGCAACCAAAAAACAACCTACTTGAACCGAGCTTGAATGCCAGACTAAAGGTGAATTTTCACTGTAAAGCCCGGGTGAAGCATAAACACCAAACGTCAACGCAAAACCCCCAGGGGAAAAAAAAAATTTTTAATCGGGCAAGTTTTTTATTCCATCGATAAAAAGTACGCCGAATTTTTTCCCGCGTCAAAACGATGGGAACCGATGGGATTAAACGAAATGTTTAAAAAGCTTTGCTTTTGTTCTCAACTGTTAATGCTCAGCTGATTCTGGGTTTTACTGTATTTATTTTTTATTTTTTTTTCTCGGGGTTTTTTAAAAACATTTGGGTGGGAAACCATTGACTCTAGTTTTGGGGTTTTTTTTAATAAGGCTTGGGCCCGGATCCATCGATGCAATTAAAAACCTCCATCCTGTTTTTTAAAAATCATTCCAAAAAAAACCTGTTAGTTTTTCAGTTCCTGAATAAACCTGCCGCTCGTGTGTTTTATTTTCAGTTGTTGGGGGAAAAAATTGATGCTACTGGGTGTTTGTTTTCTGAGTCACTTTGAGAAATTTTGTTTTTTTTCGGTAAATTTTTTTTTAACTTAACACACTAAAACCCTAAATAACTATTTATCCATGCCCCCTGAAATAAGAACTTATTATCCCACTCATTTTTCGGGATACAGGATGTTATTTTAACCGCAAAGCGCTTTTTTTATCTCATTTCTTTTTTTAAACAATCAAATTAGTAAAATAAGGCGTTAGGTAAAATTTTATCTAATGTCAAATGTCAAAAAACTATTTAAAACTAATAACAAATTACTGTCGCAGGGCTAAATCAATAACAAGGGTTTCCATATTTACAATTTAAATTTTTTTTTTTTCAATCTTTGGCGCACTGTTAGTCAGGAAATAAGGCATTTTGGCTAGGAATTTTTTTTTCCTGCAAGGGGTTTTACCCCAAATTTTTTTGAAGGTAGGGA
>JAHBCN010011312.1:0-29382 GCA_019359885.1 Listronotus oregonensis | reverse complement strand
ATGAAGTTTTCTTTTAAAAATGGCCCAAAAAAAGTGCCTCTTTAAATATTGACGGACAATTAAAAACACCCTGAAAATGTAAAAGTGACCAACCAAAATATTTTATTTCTCGAAAACAGTTGATTTTTTGATGTTAATCAAGAATACCTTTTTTTTTTAAGGTTAAATCTATCCAAAAAAAATTTTGGAGTTTTATCTGGGGGTTTAAAAAAAATTTCTTATTTTTAAAAACTAGCCCGTCCCTCAAACTAAATAAGCCAAATATTTTAAATGGGTTTTTTTTAAAAAAAATTTATCTAGTAATCGTCATATTAAGAAAACATTAAATTACGCTTTTTTTTTAAAAAAGTTTTTAAAAAAAAAGGTTTCCATCTCCGTAGGGAAAGGCTCGTAAAAAAAAAATTTTTGGGAACTTGTCATAATATTTTTAGATTTTCTACATATTCGAAAATTGCCCACATATTGGGGGAACCCCCTTTATAATCAACATAACAGAACCACCTATTTAAATCCTTAAAAAACCTTTTTACAACGTAATTATAAACGTGCTTTTTTAGAATATGTTTAGGCCCCCCCTAAAAAATAGGGGGGCTTTAAGTTTCAAAAAAAAACGTTGAATTTTTAACGTAACAACGATTTTGTTAAGTTGAAAAATTGAAACTATTAGGTTCAAGGCGCTGTTATTTTTCAAGATGATAAACGTAACAAAGGAAGAAGGAAACATAAATGTAACATAATTAGGATGTTTTTTTGTTGGGGGGTGTATTTGCAGATAGTATCCTAGATACTTTATTTCCCAATTATATAGGAAAAAAACTTTGTGTATTGTGTTAGCTTTAAAACCTAAAATTTTTAAATATATAGTCAAATTTTCTCTTATATTAGCTATGAAAGCCATTACTAAATGGTAGAGTAAACTACTGATAAACCCCCCAAATTTTAAAAAAAAAAAACATTTGCATTTTGTACTATATAATTATTTTGCTTCTATTTGAGAAACAACCCAATTTAAAAAATTCAATTTACCCCTTAAAAATTTTTTCACAGTTAAAAGTTACGTTCCTTGAGCTTTTTTTTTTTAAATCTTGGGACGTCCACGAAGGCTGTCTAAGTACTAACGTACCGTGGGTGTCTTCAGTGTGGTGAACATATACTTATAAACCAATATACTGATAACTCTCATAAGCTTTTAATGATATTTTGAAGCCAACAAAGAGATACTTTACCAAACATAATAGGTTTGTTCCAAGGCCAGAAACCGTTCAAAAAGTCACCGAAGATCACGCTCATGCGCAGTGATTAAAATGCGCCCCAAATTAATCCTGCGCATGAGCTTTTTTTTATTTTTTGTTTTGGAACAAACCTAATATAAATTTTCCATAAATTACCCGATGGGGCTTCGAACTACGCATGGTGAATTCTAACATCCTACGGCTGGTCATCACAACGGTTATCGATCGTCTAAACTTTCACCAACCCAAAAAGTGTCTTAAAGCATGCCGATATGCTGACTCCATCTAGAAATGGAATATACGTTTTTACATGGGACTCGAATATGCCTTTCTCTTTTCTTGGCTTCAATTATTTGTCAATGTAAGCGTATATTGGTTTATAAGTATATGGGTGAGAGGGAGTTTGTTCACACGGGACTTAAATTTTTGGAGATTGGGAGGAGAAGGAAAAACTTCTGCGGGCAGCAGGTTCCATAGTCTTGACACTCTAGGGATAAAGGAACGAAGAAAGCGGGAAGTTCGGGGCCTTTCTAACTGAACTGTAAACTGTAAAATGTTAAACCTATGCCTCTCTTTTTAATTGCCAATCCACTTTTTGATTAGTTGTCATTTGAAAACATAATGTGCTGCATCTACAATTTCTTTAAAAATTAATTTTCTAATAATTTTAATTTTATTATTATTACTATTATTTATGTGTCGAGTGTCTAACATCAGGGCCTCTAAAAAGTACAAAATAAAATACTTCACAGTGAATACTTTGAATTACAACTTTGATCAAATTTATTCAACCGAAGTATTTCATTTATTGAAAATACCCAATTTTTGCTATATAAGTCCCCTAAAAAGTTTTTTTCTGACCGATCGGAAAATACTCATTTGTCACTAAACCCATTTGTTAGGTACTTTGCCATGAAATAAAAAATAAGCTGCTATTTGGAACATAGCCGTTTTTATGCATGGTTGTTACGGAAACGAACTTCAGTGGATTTTTTTTATCTTTGTACAGCCCACGAAGGCTTCGCCTAAGTACTACCGTTCTGTGGGTGTCTTAAAATATTCTTATTGTTATAATAAGTATCAAATCCATGTCAAGCGGATAAATAGACCTGTTGTCGATTATTAAAATATTATTATTGTTTTTTTAAATAGTTTCGGTTGAAAAAAACATTGTACATTACATGACCGAAAAACAAGTGTTTTGCAGGTCTCGCCAACTTCAGAGTCGCCTACGGCCAATTCGGCTCGCCCTACAAACCGCTTGACTCGACTTGCAACAACACTACTTTCCAGTCCTATAAAAATGAATAATAAGGTATAAAGCAACCAAATTTTAATATATACTTTCTTTAATTTATATGTATCTAGGAAATGGGAGGTACCTCACCAAACTAAATCCGGGCTTATTATTACCCCAATATTTATCTTAAGGAAACGGCTAATGCTGGATTTTCTAAACTTATGGCTTAAAAACCTTACCTTCAAAATCTGGATTTTTGGTCAGTTTATCTATATACCTACATACATACATAAAAACTGAAGTGTAATAGAAAAGAGTGTAATATACTTACTTTCCGATCCATATTTCCCTTTAATATCACGAGAAAAAAACTTTAAACTTACAACACAAAAAACAATGTTTCTTAAAATAAAGTAAGGTTAAGTACTAAAGCGAAGCTAATCTTTCTTTCTAAACCTGGCGTCGTTGTCAAAAAATGTAACTGTCTCTGTGCCGCGTACATTTAAAAGCAAACGAGGTCGATATGTTAATTGTGTTTACATTTCCACGAGGAAATATAATAGACGCAGTAAACGTAACGATTCTGCATTAAATAATATTATTATTATAACGTTACACCAATAACATTTTATGTCTTAACAAATTATAATCGTATCTGATACGTATATTAACAGATGTATCGAACTTGTTTTTAAAAGACCATTCTATACATGGCAACATTTTAACGTTAATATAAAAATACATAAAAATTACGTCAGTAAGAAACGAAAATTATCAGTAACAATTCAAGAAAACGATACAGACATGATAAAATAACGTTTAAAATTAAACGTTATCACAGTTCCTTTTGAAAAACGTTACAAAACGTGCTCAAGATGTTCTTTGCTTAGTGGGTTCATACTGTAGTCCCTCGAGGAGTCATTTGGTGTATATCGTATTGCCCAGTTAATTTAATTAATTTAAAATGTAACATATTTTCCTATTGTTGTATGCAAGTATTAAAAAAGTACTTAATTTCTGCAGTTTTAAAGTTTGATTTTGTAGATTATACTTTGGGTAGTCATCTATTCTTTTTTTTTTTAAATCAATAAAATGAATTTTTATGTGTAAGTAAAAAACATAGTTTAATTATTCATTTAAAATTATACAAATTTTTTTATTTAAGTAAGATATTTTATTATTAATTGACCACAGACAAAAGAACTATTCTCTTTGTTAACCTGTTATGTTTAATTTATTAATTTAACATCATACAAGTTTATTAGGCGACCAGTACTTTTATATCTTATTTTTATTTACTTTTTTTATTTTAAATTAAATACAATGTAATCTCTGATAGAATAATTTGAACTAAACAAAACATATCCGTGCAAAGCATTTTATCTACATCCGTAAAAACTGCATTTCATTATTCTTTAATTCTATGTAATTTTAATTTTGAATGCATTTGCGCTTAAAAACTTGTTAGAAGAATAATTTTAATATAAATATGTTATTATTTGGTAAATATTATTTTCTTTACAATTGTTAGTCATTCAAATTTGAAAGGTATAAAACTTATTGTTAAATTCATTTCTTTATGAATTATTTAGGTATACCTTTAACTAGTAAAATAACTAGTAAATTTTAACCCAAATTACCCAATAATAGTTGAAAATTAAATTGTAAAAGTCTTTTCGATAGAATAAAAATATTTTTTTAATCAAATTATAAAAACTAAAAAAAATTTTATCATGAAATTATTCAGTTTGTCTGTTACCGATTTTAAGAAGGAGGAATTTTAGAAAACTTTGGGTATTTTTGACATTAGGTCCGGATACGGCGCGGCGTTATAACTTAAAAACTAGGTGTGTCCGAAAACATTTAACTTCTGATTTGTGATTAGCGCATGAGAAAACTCCCGAACACTTTAT
Organism: Listronotus oregonensis; assembly: GCA_019359885.1. NCBI lineage: Eukaryota > Metazoa > Arthropoda > Insecta > Coleoptera > Curculionidae > Listronotus > Listronotus oregonensis. The sequence goes on along the minus strand of JAHBCN010011312.1, from coordinate 24,997 downwards.
TTTAGTAAAATTGGCGGTGGGGCCGACAATTAAAACAATATATTAAGCACACTTAGTTCTCTGATGTACTAGAAGATAAAACCATGGATTTAATTACGACGTTGCATGACTCACTCGACGACAACAATTTCTTGTCGGTTGGGAAAGCAGTGTTTAAAGCCTTTTTTTAACTTTATTGTATTTTGGCATTATATGACGTTTAAAAAATAAATAAATCATCGCTTAATCATCTAACATCTAAACAGAAATCGGAATGCCATATTAAAACTCGCGTTTCTGGAAATAATCGAGTGACGTCAGGCGTGCGAAAGAGATAGGCTTATCTCATCGCGTGGGTTTATCTTTAGAGTAATAGTATCATGCTTAGTTCTAGACCGTAGCAGTCCCATCTTGAAGAGTATAAGAATAGTAATTTTTGCCTTTAAAAGCAATAAGGGAACTTTTCTAGTACGTCGTACGTAACGCTATTATAAGCGTAAAAAAGAAATTAAGCCCATAAAATAAGAAATAGAATAATAATATTAGAACAGACATAAAAGAAAAATTATAATAATTGTAAGATAAGGATTGTCAGAATTTTTATCCACGCTTCAAGAACGATAAACATTAGGGACAAAAAACGCAAGAATAAAGATTGGCTTAACACGAAGAGTTGTCTATTTTATAATTCAAAAATGTGAGAGATTAATATTAAACGCTTTGGTAGCACACACTTTCGGTTCCGTTCATCGACCAAAAATATGGTAATTTGACAAGAGGAAGTATATACAACGCATTATATTTATTAATGATGGATTTAACATAATTTTAATCTGTAGCTATACAGTTGTATGATTATTACGAATGTGTTTTTTATTCACATATTTTTTTTATCAAGAAATCTTGATGAATTATAATTTTATGACAATACCAGAGGTTTTATGGTTTGAAAACCTTGATAAGGTAAATGGGCAGGTGAAATAACAAATAAATAATAATATTTATACAAATAATTACTGTGAAACAATTTATTATTTTAAAACCACATAATTTTGTAATATTTTTGGACTAACGGGTAAAGGGTAGCTGCTTCCGTGCTAAGAACCAAGGTAAATACACAGGCATTAGCTTAATAGCTTAGCATTGCAATGGTCCTTTAGATCTTAAAGAGTTTAGTCGTAAAGTACTTTAAATATAAATTTACAGGGTCATCCAATCAGTACTAAACAAGGCCATATTTGTTGTTTTTCTCGTATTAAAAAAAGTGTAAAAAAGCCATCTGATACAGTCAATATGTCGCAATAAAATGGTTTTTGCCGAAAAAATTTCAGAAAGTGATCATATTTTAAGAGATTGCTTGAGTACCCACCGATATGCCAAAACTAAGTTTTTGTATTGTTTTGAGTTGCGGAAGGAGGTGAAAACTTTTTTTTGGATCGCGTTTATCTCGCAAACGGTGCATCTGACAAAAAATTTTACTGAAGAAAAAATGTAGAGCGCATCGAAGTTTAGAAATAATCTGGGTCGATGGTGTAGGATGTAAAATATAGACAGTAGGTGGCGCTGAAGGACTTAAAAAATATTTTTTTCGATTTTTCACCGAGAAAAATTTTTTTTTACTGTCGCTAAAATTTAAAAGTTGTAGATCATGAAATTTGCTACAATGTTGGTCTTACCATCTTTTTTCTAACACTAACCGTTGCGGAGTTATAACGCGTCAAAAGTAGCCTTGTGGAATTTCCATTGTAAGCTACTAATTGTAAGTTGAATCCTGCACCGGAAAAACTAATGAAACAAATAACTTGTAGCTGTAAAATAAATGGTTGCAATGCGGCTTGCGGATGCCGAAAGGCGGGTCTACTCTGTTCACTGGTTTGTTTCCACAAGAGATTTTGTGACATATAAAGAGGTACACAGTTTTAAAATCTGCACATTTTTCTGGTAATTTTTTAACGGAGGTAAAATAAAATTCAGCTATAGAGGAAAGTATCTAGAAGCGTTCCGTTTAAAAAAATGTACCTAACAATGAAAACTCTGTTTTTATAATGTCAGCGTCTTTTAATTGACTGTGTCTATCACCATTCGTTGGCCCGATATTAATCCTCAGTTAATGGTTCGACAGAAAAAAGACGTAATGATATATCCACAGTGGCCTATTAATTTAACTGAGTTACAAATCCAACGTTATTAATTAAGCATTGACCCACTGCATTTATTCGCTACTCAGCGTACGTTAGATTGTGTTTGTTCCCTTTTTTGGCCCTTTGCCTAACCACCGACAACTAAAAGTGAAGCGTGTCATCATAACCTAAGTTTTTCAGAAGCTTGGTAATTTTTGTAAATGATTAGGGATGACGTAATCGAAAAGTTTGTACCGTTTTTCGGCAGTTTTTGTGTTTTTTTGTTGTGTTGGCAAATGAAAAGTATATTATGATGATTTTTATAGTTTTTAGAATCTTTGTTATTATTATATTTCGTATTATTATTGGCTGTTATGTTAATTTTGACTTTGTTTCGTTTTTTGTATTTAGACTATCTTATGACATTTTAAATTCATCTGCAAACCACATTGTTTTAAGTGCCTCGTTTGTCTTGTTGTGCCCAAGGCAATATATTATAGTATTTTATGTATTCATATTTTTTTTTAAATAAAAATTAAAATTTTTACATTTTTATTTCATTTGCTTTTCCAGTGGTGTTCCAACAGTAAGTCTAAATGAAACATCGGTAAATATTAGTTACTATATCGTTAACACCCCAATGGTTTTTTAACAGTGGGCCCCATAATAAACTGACTGATAGGTGTTGATGGGCCGGTGTGCCAAACGCAATAAGGGCCGATGTTGGCACCAACATATATTGTGTCAATGGGCAGTTGAATAATTAAATGAAAAAGTATACTGAATACTGATATATGAATGAATCTTATTTTCTCCTTACCTGCAGCAACAATGTCGAACATGATTGGAACATAATTATCTACAATTTCCTGACCTTGAATTGAATTAAATTTAAATTTCTTTTTAACTTTAAAACTTTAAGAATTTTTTTTTTAAAAAAAAACGAAGGTGGAAAAAAAATTTCTGTTAAAAAGCGGATAAAAATTTTTTTGTGCCTTCAGCGCCACCAGCTGTCCACATTTTTCATAAAAGCATCATTGAACCGATACGATTAATAATAAATTTTGATACGCCCCGCATTCTTCGTTCAGAAATTTTTTTTAACAGACTTACTCCTTGCCAGATGCATACACTTAAAAAAATCCCCCACCATTTTCGGTATATTGGACGGTTCATTGAGGTAAGCTATTCTGCTTTTTACTTTTTTCGGATACTTCGTACCAAGTTTTACAATTTTTGTTGATTCATTTAAATATTTTGTAATTTCATGGCGTCATAACTCCGCAACGGTTAGTGTTAGAAAAAAGGTGGTTAGACCGAAATTGTAGCAAATTTCATGATCTACAACTTTTAAATTTTAGCGACGGTAAGAAAAAAAAAATTCTCGATGAAAAATCACAAAAAAATGATTTTTTGGTACCTTCAACGCCACCTAATGTCTTCATTTTACATCCCACACCCTTGACCCAATGAGATGAATTATAGATATCGATGCACACTACATCTTTTGTTTAGTAAATTTTTTTGTCAGACGCACCGTTTGCGAGATAAACACGATCCAAAAAAATTTTGAGTTTTCACCCTCTTCCGTAGTTCAAAACCATACGAAAACTTGGTTTTGACATATCGGTGGGTACCCAAGCAATCCCTCAAAATATAATCACTTTCTAAAATTTTTTCCTTAAAAATTGACAAATTGACTGTACTAATCATTTTTTTTTTATCTTGGGACACTTCACGAAGGCTGATGCCTAAGTACTAACGTACCGTGGGTGTCTTAAGTGTGGAACAGGGAGTTTGTTCACACGGGACTTAAATATTTGGAGATTGGGAGGAGAAGGAAAAACTTTTGCGGGCAGCAGGTTCCATAGTCTTGACACTCTAGGGATGAAGGAACGAAAAAAGTGGGAAGTTCGGGGCCTCTCTAACTGAACTGTTAAAGGATGCATAAAAGTTGCACTACGTGTGGCTCTGTTGGGAGCTGCCAGAAAAGGAATTATACTGGCCAATTCCTCTGAGCAGAAGCCGTGAAAATACCTATAGAAGAGCGACAGATCCCCTACAGCTCGACGGTGGCCTTTTTGTGAGCGTTGGATCATTAATATGACAAACGGCTCTTCTTTGAATGTAGTCCAGAATGCCAAGTGTTGTAGGGGACGCCATTCCCCAGACATGAGAACAATACTCTTAAGAGAGTCTGATTCGGGATACATATAGAGTGTACAGATTGGAAGAAGAGAAATATTTTCTGGCTCGGAAGAGGAATCCAAGCTTTTTTGAAGCTGCCGAGGCTATGGATGTAAAGTGTTTGTGCCAGCTGAGGTTATTCTCAAAAGTAACGCCGACAATCATTTTTACGTAAAATCTGACAGAATAGTTATGTTTTAATAAAAATAGTTTATTATTTAATTTTAGAAATAAAAGCATTAATTTAATTCATACTAGAAATTTACGGTTTAAATAGAAACCTAAAATGCCAAAACACCAAAAGTTAATATTCTGTCAAAATCTAGCGTTTAGTGTTGGATCTTTCTTGAATTTTCATCACACAAAAAACTTTTGTGATATAATTTTTTTTCTAACAGAAAATATTTAATTTTAATTACCTTTAAACACTGGATTTTGACAAAATATTGCCTTTTTTGTTTGGGTGGTTTAGGTAGTAAAAAAGCGTGGAGGGTTTGATATTAAATGTTACAATTTTTATTGGTAGCTATTTACACAATTAAAGTGATTATAAAAATATAGTAAATTGCACCCCACGCTTATTTACAATAAATAAAAAAAATTTAATACCTTATTTCTTTTTAATCTTATTTTAAATTAGTTAGTCATAATTGATTATTGGACTTTCTATCACTGTAACACAAACTCTTTATACTTAAAATTATTTTTTACTTTTTAGTTTGTTTTTTTTAGTTTTATTAAACCATAATTTATTTTCTTATTCTTCAGTTTCAAAAAAATCAAAAAGTAATCTTAATTAAGAGACTCCATTTTTAATATATTTTTGAATTCATCTTTTTCTAAATTAAGTTTTGTTTTGATTTAAGGGTTTTAAATGGCTTTTTTTAATTTTTTTTTTATTCAAAATTAGTTTGGATTTTTTTTTCAATATTTCTATTATTTTCTCCAAAATCAAAAATTATTTTACATAAAAATTAGAAGCGGTCCATTGTAATACGTCTAACCTAATAATTCAAACATTTAAAATGCATGTAGAAAATGCTGTAGCGGCATCTATGGTACCATAATTGTAGCATAACGTCCATGGTGGCACTACCGCATTATATAAAAGGTTCCCTGATATTCAGTAATTGCATGTTTTAGTGCTTTTAAATCGCAACAGTGATTTTTATTATTTTTTTAAATCTTTGGACAGTCCATGAAGGCTGAGGCCTAAGTACTAACGGACCGTGGGTGTCTTTAGTGTGGTAAAAGAGAGTTTGTTCACACGGGACTTAAATATTTAGAGACAGGGTGGCGAAGGAAAAACTTCTGCGGGTAGCAGGTTCCATACTCTGGACACTCTAAAAATGAAGAAACGAAGAAAGCGGAAAGTTTGGGGCCTCTCTAGTTGAACTGTAAAAGGAAGCATTAAAGTTGCACTACGTGTGGCTCTGTTGGGAGCTGCCAGAGGAGGAATTATAGTGGCCAACTCCTCTGAGCAGAAGCCGTAAAAATACCTATAGAAGAGCGACAGATCCCCCACAGCTCGACGGTGGGCAAGAGGAGGAAGCCTCTCTGTAAGCGTGGGATCATTAATAAAACGAACAGCTCTTCCTTAAATAAAGTCTAGAATGCAAAGTGTTGTGGCATTAAGTTTGAGGTCTTGTGAGACAGACATCCGCATTGACCTAAACTTGGTTTCCAAATCAGGCTTATTGACTGGCTTAAGAAATTGAATGTTAGAGTGGAGGGTACTATCGTCAGCAAAACTATCAATAGGATTGATTGTGGAGGAAAGGAGATCGTTAATGTGTAGAAAAAACAGAGTGGAAGCGATTACTAAGCCCTGGGGCACCCCAGCATTAATTTGGTAAACGCTGGAAGAATGACCATCTACAGTAAGGTTCTCAAACCTTATTAGGTCTAAGCCCATTTTGGGAAAATAGAAGTTTTTTTAAGAAGCCCCCATTTTTTCAGCCTATCAAAATAAATCAATAAGTAATAGTCTCGCCTCGTTTTAAATTAAACCTATATTCTAAAGAATTTTCTTTCTTTTCCCAAAAAACAGAAAAAAAATAATGAAAACCTTTGCAATGTTTAAAGACCAGTTACATGTTCAAAATTTAAAAAAATCAACACCTGTTTTTCAAATAATAATTCAACTTTTACAAATTAAGATGATCGGAGTAGCGAGCAGGGTGCGTGTTATGATACAATAAGCATGGGGTGCGTGCATGCTGCGGAACGTCACGTCTAGAGGTGGGAAGTTCGAATCTTTTTACGAAATCGATTCATTTGATTTATTCACTTGAAAAGATTCGTTCCCAACCGTTTCACTTTATTATGATGCCGGTCGGACTCGGTCGGTTTTGAATTCCACCAAAAATGTGGTAGTTATGTTAAAAAAAAATGATTTACATTTATTTCATTTTCGTATTTTTTTAATCTTTGTGACAGCTCACGAAGGATTTTTTATATACATATATAATATATGCTGGACATATACATATACATACATGCTCCTAAGTACCAGAGTACCGTAAGTGCCGGGTTTTCCGAAGTTTAACCCATCTTTTTCCCCAGTTCCGTCAACGCTGTCCAAGCACTGAAACATGTGAATATTGCATTTCATAGCACCTTTTAGACAACGCGGTAGTGCCACCACGGACGTTATTTAAATAACTACTACCTAATATGTCTCCCCGGCGGGGAATCGAACCCGGATCGCTGGCACGGCGAGCCGAGACTCTGACCACTACGCTACCGGAGAGACAATTATAATTATTATTTTAAAAAATATAAATGGAATAAAACTTTCAAAACTGTAATTGATAAAACTTACCTCCAAATTAAGTCTTTGTTCAAAAGAATAGTTTAAAACAAATAAAAAATTTCTTTTAATTGCCAAATAGGTATTTAGCCAAAACTGACTGGAACCGACAATACGCATACCTAAATTATTTGCCTTCTTCTTCTTCTTCTTCAAGTGCCATATCAGGTCCGTCTGACGTCGGGAATTACTTGGGCAAGTCTTTCTCGATTCTGCGCCAATCGGAATACTTGCTCTGCTCTGCGTGTGCCGGTCCATTCACGGATGTCCCTCATCCAGGAAGCCTGTTAATTCCTTCCTACCCCTCTACGTCCTTCCACTTTTCCCATCATAATCAACTGTATAATTCTGTAGCTCTCTCCTCAGAGGATATGTCCAAGATACAAGATTTTCCTGCCTAATACACCTCTGGTAATGTGAGCAAAATCGAATATAACAGACCACTTGCCAGGTCGTAGCACAAAAACGACCGATTTGCCGTCACTAAAAACCTAATTACCGAATCTTCGTGACCTCATGAACGAAACAAATCATCCAAACTACGTTCGTTTTTCATCACAGAGCGATCGAGCAAGTGGATCAAAAAATAATTCATTGAAAACCGGGAATGAATTTATTCGAATCAGTGCACTAATTCGTTCTTTTTGAACGAATCGTTCGCGAACGACACACCTCTAGTCACGTCAGTCGCGGGCCGGTCGCGAGCCGCGGCTTTATATTTGGGCACCTGCACTCCGCAAACACGGACCGACGAACGTTGACGGACTAAAATACAGGATTGCACAGATAAATCGTACAATATTTGTTCGCGCAAAACGTGAATTATAATTATTAAACCTTTTAATTTTAATTTTATTTGTTCCTGGTAGCAACAATATATACCTATTTTAATACGTGTCTTTGGAGGTGGGGACCTCACCTGCGACACTTGAAGACACGAATATTTGTCAGTGTTTGATAACTATTACTAAATATCTTAAGATATAAATAGCGTTGTGAACGCATTAAAAATATTAAATATTTGATATATTTTTAGTCTATAGTTATAAGTCTAATAGGATAAAAATATGAACTAATAAATGGATGTTGTGTAGTAGAAGGATTTTAATTTCAGTGAATTTTAAAATATAAAGTAGCTGAAGTTACATATCACCCATCGCCCCCTTAAATCATATCAGCGCCCCCCAATTTTTTCTCGGTCCCTTACCGCCCCCCTCTAGGCCTCCAGCGCCCACAAGGGGGCATTATCGCCCACTTTGAGAAAGACTGATCTACAGTAACTGATATACCTCGTCGATTAGAAAGGATACTGGAGAGCCAAGAGCAAAACTTAGGTGGAAGGCCGTAAGAAGGAAGTTTGTTAAGAAGCCCATCATGCCAGACCTGATCAAAAGCCTTAGAGATCTCCCAAAGAAGGTTTTTTAATAAGGGTCATCTTCTTCGTTTTAAATTAAAGACTTATTTTTTTAAGAACTTTTCCCTTTTCAATTTTACAAAATTTTTACATGCGATAAAAAAAGACTTAATAAAAACCAATTTGATCTTTAAGTGCTGTAAACTAGTTGACATGGTTGCATTGAAATTTTACTATAAAAATATACAACTCTTGAACTATCCTGTTTATTCAAAGTAAGTATATTAGCTAGTTTTGCACAGACCATTATTATATATTTTAAAGGATAATGAGTTGCAGAATGACAATTAGAGTCTTTAATAATCATTCCGAAGTGGTATTTGCATATTGCTTAATTAATAAATAAACGCCTTAGTATCAAATTACAGAGCTGCAAATCCATAAATATAATTAAATGACCAAAGAAAGTAACAAATACGATATATATTTTTTCGTATTTGTAGGTAAAAGTTCAGGGTAGTATTTAGGGTATTGTACAGAAAACAAGTTCTACACTTGTTTTCTATACAATACCCTGATTACACAAGGCATGATTTAGTTATAATTAAGCAATGAAAGCAATTAAAATATTCTGTCAATAGATAGATAAGTAAATACATGTTTATTAAAAAAAATGGAAAGCAAAATAGACAGGTCAAATTATTTTCAGTTGGGAATTAGGATTAAAATATCAACTTTTCGTCATTATTTAAGAGTACATTTACGCTACACCTTAAGGGTCTGGCAAAAGGACGCGGAGACGGTGGGCGGAGACTAACAAACTCCCACTAACACAATTTCGTATAGCCGCATTAAAAATATTATATTTTATTTAAATTCTTCCAAATTCGTTGTATTGATGCGATGTTGTTTCCGATTGCAAGCATATAGGAGATAACGTTTTTCGGTAACTATTTTTCACTTAAATGACATAAACTATACACCATTTTAAAGATAAGGAAATAATCTATGCCTTTGATGTAACGGATATTTAAAATATGAGTCGAGTTAAGAAAAAATAGTATCTAAACATAACCGATTTTAGGGTGACTTTCACTAAAGGAAATATTAAAAACTAAATCCAAATTTAAAAAACTATTACAGCAGAAGCCTAGATTTAAGTGTTGGCTTTCATATAGTTTTTGAAAATTATCGATAACTTATACCGTTTTTGAGAAAAACATTATGTCCCGAACCCCAAATTGGATCCAATTTTCGCGGAGCGAATGGACTCTTAAATGATATTTTAAAATATTGTTTGTATGTTGGTAGGCAAGTACTTGATACTGACGTCTTTAGGACTAGAGATTCTCGTCTTTGGTCTTGTCTTGATTTATCGAGGTTAGAAAGTGATTTTTCTGTCGTTTAAAGGCTTAAGACAAAACGAATAAACGCCTTTTATCGCCAAAGATATTTCGTTTCCCTCGAGTTTTCTCGTTATCTTAACCACAATGGCAAGAAGAATATAAACTAATTAATAAAGGATCTAAAATTAAAATTAAAAATAATATGAATTACCAGAGATTAGAAAAAATATATATTAATAAAGACAAAAGTAAATATTATTTGGGTGATTTAATATGACATGTTTTAAAGAAATTAAAAAAAAATAGATTACTCACAAAAATTGTCGAGCGCAAAGTTGTGCATGTTCCACAAAAATATTTTCGTTACAGCATATTTAAGAGAATAAAAAAAAGCAAATCTACATTGGAAAATACACATTTAAGTTACTTAAACTTTTATAATAAAATATTAGAAAAATGACAAAGTCATCTGTTCACAAATCGTCAAAAACATAAGTATATTTTATATTTTGTTTTTAAAATTTTATTAAAACAACAGAAAAAACATCGAGGATATTAGTAAACTGATATTTTTTTCGGCGCCGTTTTGTTGATAATTAGCTCTAAACGCATGGGCATGAATGATCAGCCTTTCAATATGATGTGCTTTATAGCTGTTCCATATTTCCTTAATTTGCATTTTATGGACGAAAATCATTGGCCTTACTAATCGTTTTGACAATGTGACCCCAAACATTTTATATGGGATTGAAAATCTACTCCTTGAGGGCCAATGTAGTAAATTTATATTATTTCGCGCATCCAGTCAGCAACTCTTCTTGTCGTGTAAACAGGCCAGTTTTTTCGTTGATAAAGTTTCGCTGAGGAAATATTAGTTAATAAGGTAAAATAACATTTTTTTAATATATCAATATAAACTTCTTTCCGTAAACCATTAATGAGGTGGCAAAGCCCAAGGCATCTTGCAGTCATATATCCCCATAGATTAACTAAAAATCAACCACGTGCTTTAACTGTTTGGTTATACTTTTCTTAAAATCGTGTGTTTTGAGGTATGTACACTCTAACTCGCCCAATATAACAATTGAATGGTCTTCTTATCCGTAAAACCGAAATTTCTTCCAAACTTCAACCATTCTTTTCTTGACGCAGCGTCTTGCTACCCAAAAAGATCCAGGAAATTCTGTTTGTTTATGTGCTCCCACGGCTGTTTGGAATATATGGTTTTCCAAATAAGTGACCAGTCTATTATCTTGTTCCTCGTTTGATACTTTTCTTCTGACACTTCCACGCAATATATGTAAGGAGCAGGTATTTTGCCACTTTCGCTTTAAATCTTGAAGGTACTTTTGTTAAGGTAATTCATCGGATGTTTGCCTTAAAATAAAATGTTATCCGTTGAAATTTAATTTTGTAAACTTCGATAATTTTCAGGTAAAGTTGAGGTAATTAAGTTAGGCCAGCTAAGGTTGAAATATATAATGAAAAATCGTTGTCCGCAATTTTTCGCCAGCAACTGTACCCGTCCCATAATAATTAATTAGGAACGACAATGCAGTCCCTTGTAATAACTTATCTACGTAATAAATATAAACATGGGATTTTATAGGCATAAAATTTTCCCTTGATTATTGTCACAATGAAACATTTCTTAGCGCTTTGTTGATAAGTAAAAACATGTTAAATACGGATACGTATGATGACAGGGTTACATTTTTAATAACAGTATTATCTGAGTTTTTTTTATTCCCAGCCAAATCTAAAAACATATACAGAAAAGAAAAATAACCGGATATGTTAAGCGATAAAAAAATAATTAACAAGTACTTAAGAATGGAGCTACCTTTTTAACATGAAACGCTTCCTTTAAGTTCTAGGCTAAGTATAACATTTTAAATATTTATTGGAGAGTTTATAAGTCATTTGTTTTGTATTTATAAGTTGAGCTACTGTCTGCTAGGCTAATATTCCTTTAAAACTGGTAAGTAGGACAACACAGAACTTTTTGTTATTACCCTTAAGCAAAATACCTCTTTAAAAATTGCCCTCAAGCAAGACAATTCCTTAGAAGTAGTAATTTCAACAGCATTTATATACAAATCTTTTAATTTTTTGGGTAAAACTTTTATTTTTATTGTTTCTTAGATTTATGTGTCTATTTGCTCATATAACTATTCTTTTTATTAGATTTTCTATATCAAAGGTAGTATATGTTTTTTATAAGTGGCTTTTTTGTCAATGACCAGCTGCGCTCCCCTGTGATAACCAATCCAACGCAACCCGGTTATCGGCGAGAACGGGGGACCTTTATCTGTATTTATAGTTCTTTCCGGTTGCCTTGTTGCATCTATACAGGGTTAGCAACCGTACAATAATTGTGGTAGACATACTATAATTATACTCGTTTTTACTATGTATTATCATGCCTGTACTATAATCCTCAAATCTACTGTAACATAAAAATTAACCATATTTTTAGACCGAAAAAAAAATTTATAATTAATTTTAAAATGTTTGTGATTTGGCGCCGAAATGACTGTTGATACTATACTATAGAGAGTTAAGTACATTTTAATATAGCGCCCCTAGCGTACAATATATCAATTTCTTTAATTGATGCGTGGATGCGTGTAAATATCTGGCAAACTACTGAACACTCCCAATGAAATATGAAGGGTAGAGGTGCGGAGCACCATCTTTTATGGCCTAAATAAAGAGGCGCTGATGTAGCGGAGGGTATGGTGTGAACTTGACCGTAATATATAAAGTGAAGTTTGCTGAGGGAAGTAGTAAAATATGACAAGTCAGTTATCATATTTTTAATAATCTGTCGATTTTAAATTCAACTTTTAATTCAACATTTTTATAACAAAAATTGTAAACATTTCACCAATATTTAGTGCGATAAAATTGAACTAAATGCAGAGACAACAACGAGACGAGTAACTGGTCCTTAAAATTTGTCCATTGCTTTTTATCTCTTTTTGATTACATAACTTCCTATATGTATGTCTTTGTCACTCATCAGGGCAAGCGATCGTAGATGGAGCAGTCATCGCTTTTTTCCTGGCTGCCAAGTTGATTACAGATTCTCTATTTAAGCTTTGCGCAGATTTTTGGTCTTTTTTGACACACGCGAGATTAAGAGACAGAAGATACACCTGAATAAAAAATGTTAACCTGACAACGCTGCTTCAGGAAAGTGACGACGGTCGATCGATTTTGTGTTTGACATTTTTGTAAATGGCCGTTTTGTTTGAGTAATCTGTTTACGGTTTTTGTGATTTATTGTGCGATTTTAATAATTTTCCACCCAATTTTTTTTTACTTTGACTTTGATTATTGACTTCTATTAGTGATTAGTGTATATATTTGATTTGTGCTTTTTAACAGACAATTTAAGTCAACAGTAAAGGAGTTCTGTGAGAAGTGTGAATCTGCAAGAATAATTCCTCAATTATGTTCTAGACTACTGATAGCCCTTGCTATTCACCCTATTTTTAACAGCCAATATGGGAGCTATTACGTGCCTTGTTTGTGGTGCTAAAGAGTATGAGGTCTCAAAGATGCACTCATTTTCTGGAAATCTAGAGAGGTATGATAAATAAAAACTTTCTTACATATCTACATGAAAGGGCTTTTCGAAAACGGTGATCAGTTGAACCCGATTGATAAGATTACTAATCTTAACTTTTGGAAAGTAAACCAAGATTGGTTTACTACTGTTCGGAAAGTCTAAGATCAATCGGATTATTAACAGCTAATATAATCTTTTCTAACCTGCGGTCTTGGTGGGTAAAGGCAATTATTTTGATCAGCTGTTTTGTATCAATTTAAACTAACCTTTTAAATGTTGAATTAAGAACGTTTTTATTGTTTATATTAAAACATAAAAAAATTGAAATTGAAGATGCTTATACATATATTACACTTGAAAATGCAAAATTCATTTACAGTTATAATATCTCTCTTCTCTTGATGCAGGAGGTTAATATTTATTCACAATGTAACCGTTATCAGCCAATAATAAAAGAGATTATTAAGATTCTTGTTTCCAAAAAGCCCTAAGAAAACTAGGTACATTTATTTTAGAATATTAATTTTTTTTAATTCTTATTTATTTTACTGGATACACAATTATCTAGGAAGGTAATTAATTATCCGTTTTGAGAAATATTATAAATTTTATTAATAGTATTGGTAATCATTACATATGCATTTGCATTTCTTCAAAGTTTTTTAATTATTAATAAACATTTCTTGGTACTCATTAAATTTTCTTTTTTTCTAGATCTAGAATTTGGCAAGAAAAATTGGGATTGAAGTGTACCGGCGAATCTCTGAAAAACAGAAGAATATGTAGTAGGCATTTTGCCAGAGAGGCATATTTGGATTTAATATGCTATAAGCTCCGAAGAGATGCTGTTCCCATGTCCATTGAAGACACTCCATCTACATCGCAAACACATTTAAAATAAATTATTATACAGCAATTAGTTGGATTCATGAGCAGTATCCTTATGCTTTATCATAATATATGTGTGTTGGCCTAATTGTAAATATATACATTTTTATTGTTGTTTTTTCTAATGTTTCGGTAATGTTAATTTGTAAATTAATTTAACTGTTAATAAAGAATACTATTATTTGTCATAATTTGAATTTATGCCACTTTTTTTGTTTCATTTATGAAAACTGGCTGTCTCAGAAATAATAATCAAAAGCAGCATCGGTGCACTCAAATAAATTATTTGTTGGTTTCAGTTAATCAGTTACAACATATAATGATTATCTTTATGTGTAAATTTGATGAATTATGACTACCTGTATTTTTTTCCTTATATTTAATTTCATTGTCTGTAAAAAATGTATTAAAAACCAAATAAATGTAGTAGTAGTTTTTTCATTGAACCTCTGAGGATGTGGGTAAAGATCGACCATTTTTTCCCATCAAAATCGTGAAAATTGAAAGTCGCGGTTTAGGTATTATTATTATAATTATTTATATTAAGTTTAAGTATCTGTATTTACATTTACAATAAATAGATAAAAAATAAAATAGCAAGTATCAAGAAAAACTTTCAAATGACATGTTTATTGAATTCATCATTTTAAGTGTTTTTTAAATCTTATTTTGCAAAATTTGCTTAGGCAATTTTTACGTCACAATAATAAATATTAATTAAGTATTTTTAATACTTGAACAAGTAAACTTAAAAATACTTATTATCGGTAATTTATTTTGGCTCATCAAGTGTCTAAATAAATTTTTCGAATTAAAAAGAGGGCACTTAAAATGAATAAAAAATAAATGTGCTAAGTTTGAAGGATTTTTTCTCAATACTATATATTTTGTTATCAATTTATTATAGAAATATACTTCAACTTAATATAAATGTAAAAAAATGGCCTAAATCGAAACTTAAAATTTTCTCGATTTGGAAGGGTAAAAAATGGTTGATCTTTACCCACCTCCTTTTAATAAAACAAGGAAAAGAATAGAATTAGTAATTTGAATTTCGCGGGCAATGCCGAGGATCCGCCTCGGGCGCCATCTGCGTTCGCTTTCCTTGAAGACAGACAAAGAAAGCATAACAGCTGTCTCTCTCTCGGATAATTTATTTACATTTAGTTGCTCGTCTCGTTGTTTGTCTCTGCTAATGGATACGGATACGGATCTTTTTTTTCCCTCGGATACCCGCGGATACGGTAGGGATACCCGAAACATCACTATCTATATTTAATATTAATCTAATCAGTATTTCCTATTAAATACACTTTAAAAAAATGGAGAATGTTATAAAAATTTTTAAATTTAAATACTGGAAATTTAAAAATGCTTTTAAACCTTATGAAATTTAAAAAACAAAACCCCTTCAAAAGTTGATCGTAACGCAAAAAGGATAAGAGCGTCATGAAAACAATTGAACAAAAAATGAAGCAAAAATATCTGTCACGTCAAGAAATTGTTTATTTGTTTTTTTTTTAATAATATTTTTTTTTTTTTTTAAATAAATGTTAACATTTTAAAAAATATATTAAAAAATTTTACAAAATAACCTAAACTTTTTGAAACTGCTTTCTTTTTGAAGATATTTTGCTTTATTAATTTTATTCAATATTTTTCATGACACTCTTATCCTATGTTGCGTTACGATCAATCGTTGATGTTTTTAACATTGCACTTAGAGTTTAAAAAGCATTTTAATTACCAGTATTTAAATTAATAATAATTTCATAACATTGTCCGATTTTTTAATGTTACTATTAAATAACAAACATAAATTAAGTGTTAGTTTTTGTGAAAATTATACCACATTTGCATCAAGTTTGGCGCTATTTCATTGGGGTATTTTTTTTTTTTGTACGAAATTATTTGTACCAGTATTATTAGGTATCAGAATTACATTTAAAAAGTAATTTTAATATGAAAAAATAATTTTAAGGGGTTTTTTTAAAAAAAATTGGGGATAATCGGTATAAAAAGAAAACAAAAAAAATTAAAAAAGAAGGTAAAAATGAAAATTGTACTAGAGAGCTGAAAATTGGTATGGGGAGGTAAAAAAAATATGCAATTTTCCCCAAAAATTTTTAAAAAATTTTAAAAGATAATCTTCTTTTTTGGTTTAAAAAAAAAAAGTCAAATTTGACAGCAAAAAAAAATAACGTGATCATTCTTATATACCATATTTGGCATAATTTTAAAAAAAAAATTTTTTTTGGGAAAAATAAAATTCACCTAAATTAATTGGGGGAAAAATTTTTTTTATATGATGCGGACTTTATGGGTGACACTGTATATATATATATATATATATATATATATATCCCGGGGGAAAAAAAATATGATGCTCATCATTTTAATGGACGATAGTGGAGCTCAAAACAAGTCAAAAAAACCAAAAAAAAATATGGGTCAAAAGTTAATCGTTTTCGAATTATGCCTTTTTAAATTTAAAAAAAATTGGCAACACCGCGCCTGTTTCATAGAATGCGAGTCGATTGGGGGTCGACCGACGAAAAATTTTTTCGATGGTTTTAAAAATTTATTTTTTTTGGGGGTTAAAATTTTCATACAAATAAAAAAAATTTCTTTTGCAATTTGTTTTGATATTTAATATGAAATTAAATTTAAGTAAAAAAAAAAAATAATTATTGTTTGGTTTTTATTTGTTTTAAAAAAAAAAGGGAAAATTCCAAAAAAATAGGCTAAATATAAATTTTAAAAACACAAATTATTATGTTTTAAAACAGCACTTTTGTTTTTTTTGCTTAAAGAATAAGATTTCTCGGTTGCAATTCCTTTTTAAAAAAAATTTGGTACATTTGCACTCGTTTGTGGAAATTTTTAAAAAATTGGCATATTTTCCCGATAACAATTATTATGTTTTAAAAAAAGCATTTTTTTTTTTTGTTAAAAAAAATAAGATTTCTCGGGTTTCACACATTCCTTTTTAAAAAAATTTTTTTTTACATTTGCACTACGTTTTTTTAAAATTTTTAAAAAATATCGGCATATTTTTTTCGTTTAAAAAAAAAAACAAAACTATCTCTGCCGGGCCCGGGGAGAAAAAAATTTTAGCTGATTTAACGTCAACCCAAAGGGGTGCTCTGTTGCCAATTGTTTTTTAACTTTTTAATTGGGGGGAAAAATTTTTCATTTTTTTTTTTATTTGTAGATTGTAACATTTAAAATTTTTTTTTTTTTAACAAATAAATCTCTGATAAGTGTTTAAGACAAAAGTTTAAATTTTGATATCAAGTTTTTATTAAGTTTGTTTTGAAGATTTGGTAATACCAAGTATCTTAAGTAATAGAATCTAGAGTTTTTTACCATTGAAATAAAATTTTATACCAAGGTAAAAAAAGTAATTTTTATTTGCAGTTCTGAAAAGGGGACACCTTTTCTAACTTCGAGATGAAAACAGCCGCAGGCCCATTTTCTATGTTCTATGTATAGAAGCTTGCTTGTGTAATTTATTTTCTATATTTTTTAAACCAGGGTTTTTGTTATATGGTGGTTATTAAAACAATTATGATATTTATATTTATGTTTCGTTAAATAAACTAAAAAACAAACCTGTTTACTTTAAATATATTTATGTTTGTATATTAATTAGGCCCATTTTTTTCCAACTCGTATCTGTGATATCTGCACGAAATAAAAAACTGATATCCTAGGTTTTAAAACATTCTTTTATTTAACCTTATTACCACCACTTGATATATTATTTTATACATTTTAGTTTTTATATTATGTAAGCCAATAAAAGTCGTCTTACGACTATTCATTTTTTTTAATGGCGTCATTCATCAACTACCAAACTAAAAGTAACTTTTGTTTGCTAGTGATGATTTGGATAAATCCGCGCGTGTTTCTTAAGATATTTATAAATATTCTTTTATTTTGCTTTTAAACTGGCACGTCGATAATTGTATCCATAGCCAAAGCATCTTCAAAAAAGCCTGAATTTCGCTTCCGAACCAAAGAGCATTTTTCCCATTCTAATCTGTATACACTGTATATTTTCCAAATCGGACCTTCTTTAAAATAATATTTTTGTGTCTGGGAAACGGCAGCTCCCACAGGTATTAAAATTCTTAATTCTACTTAAAGAAGAGACGCTTAACTAATTGATGATCCCACTCTTACACTTCTCCTTTTCTTGCCTATTGACAAGCTGTGGGTGATCTGTCACTTACGGGTATTTTCACAGCTCCTAGGAATCATCCAATATAATTCCTCCTCTAGCAGCTCCTAATTACAATACATCTCTTTACAGCCCATCTGGCAAGACTTTAAACTGCCCACTTTGTTTATTTTTCCACAGAATGCCTAGAGTGCGGAAGCACCTGCCTGCAGAGCTATTCCCTTCTTCTCCAAACCTTTAAATATTTATGGCCTATGTTAGGAAACTACCTCTTACTTTACTCAAAACACCCACAGTACGTTAGAATTTAGCTTTTTAAGTCTTTGTGCATTGTCCAAAGTTAAAAAAATAGTTATTTGCAAAATTTTGCAGACTACACGTCTGGCTTATTCCTTGACACACCCCTTTTTTTGTCACAAATAACATGTATATGTATATGACTATTTCAACTGTCCTACATTTGTATACCCCACTTCATACTTTAAAACTATAATACTTTTGTAGATAGATTATGTAGCAATAATATTCACTTATTTATACAATGTAACAAAAATAACAAGCATAAAAATAGTTTTAATGATATTTATGATACGACACTGGCGTTGTAGCATTCTATCGGTAATAATAAACAAAAAGGTCTTGGAGGCAGCTACGAAATTCTTTATAAATGAAACTCTTTCTCTATCTATGCTGTCAGCTCATTGGCTACAATACTATTTTTTAGGTAGAGGCTTTGAAGTTATGTGATGAAGAAACAAATTAAACTTGTTTTTAGGATAATGTAAAAGTTGATTCCAGTTATTTAAATAATTATAACGACATGCACTCATCCTTAATTGCTCAACATCAGATTAAACTTTAATTACAGAGATGTAATAAGTTACGTCAATATACACTGTTTTTTGTTTAAAATTTAATTTGTCTTTAATTAAGGGGTTTCAAAAAAAATACAATTTAAAATATAGAGAAGTTCCTTTATAAAGTGAAATTCAATTATGTTGTGGAGAAGCCAGAAAAAATACCGCATGTTTTTGTATAAAAATGTGTAAAATTTTATTAGTAATTATAACAATTGTAGCGGATGTGCATGAAAAGTTACTAATAATTTTCCAACACCAGTGTTTACTTTAATTAAATATATTTTATATTTTACATCAACATGCACTGTCTTTGGCTTAAAGTATAATTTCTCTTTAATTAAGGGGTTTAAAAAAGATAAACGACTTATATGGACAACCTGATATAATTTATATAATTAACATGTTGGATGCACGTTTACCATGGAATTACATAATGTAAGTGATTTTAGTTAGAATAATAATGTTAAAAATAACTGTAATAATCGGTAAAAACACGCAATTTCGTCTCGTCGTAACAATTATCAGACAAAGCAAGTGCAAGTTTAAAAATTCTGATTTTTATGGATCACCAAGACCAAAAATTGACAATATAAGGGAATTGGAATTTTTTTTTTAAAATGAGCTAAATCAGAATATTTTATATTTTTTCAAAAAAAATTAATAAAATTTTTTGGATAAAATTCACGAATCATTAGATTCAAAGCCCGGTTTTAAAAAAACAAACATATGAAAATTTGTTACAGGATAAATTATCTGAAAAGGTATATATTATATAGTCTAAAAAACGAAGCTGAAAAATGCAAAACCTGACAATTTTTTCAAAAGGCATAGATTTGTATGAAAATTTGGGGATTAAGTTTAACTTCCCCCTACTCTTTAAAACGTATATTATGCCGATGGGCGCTCTTTATTTACCCTGTATCTGTATCTGAAAGTGGGAGGGTGATAAACATCACTGCCCCTTAGGCCTCGGTAGCCCGTTGTGCTACCCCTGAAGGGGACTCCCCTCAGTACCTCCCATCCTACTGATTTAAAAGTAGGTGAGAACGTCCCGAGGGGAATCTCCTTAAAGTCGGCCAAAAAGAATACTGCCCAGCATAGATGTTCTCTTGGACGGGGTGAGGCAGTCACAAAAAATGGTTATTCTAGAAAAATTAACATATTGTTGTAATTAAAAAATTATACAGTTGTAATTAAAAAGGTGACTGCCCCAAAAGTATTACTAATTAAAATTGTAATTTTTTTTTTCAAAAATCCACCCCTAAAATATTATAAAAAAAATGTACATAACCGCGGATTTGTTAAAAATGCATCGAATTGCATAAAAGTTGAAATTAAGTTCGACTCATATTTAAAGTGTGCATTACCCAAAAGGCCTTTTATTTTTTAGGGGGTGAAAACTACCCCTTATTCTTAAATTTAAAAATTGCTTTATTTTCATGTAAACTTAAATCAAGTAAAAGTTAGCTTAAAAGGGTTAAATAATAAATGTATGAAGTATTTTAACCCTTAAAAGCAACCCTATTATAAATAAAAATAAAAAAAATATTTAATGAATAAAATAAAAAAATACGTACAATTACAATAAAAAAATTATTGAAATAAAAAGATATTTACAAAAATTTTTTCCTTAATTTTATAATTATTGATTGTCGTTATGAAAAATTGGTTTGTTAAACCCCAAAATCCTTCAATTTTTATGATAAAATCTTTAAAATACCATTTTTCTGGTTACATGGATAAAGAAAATTTTAGAAAGGGTTTCGACTCATTTTAAGTAGGGTGGTAATAAGGGGTTGTTTTCGAAGATTTTTGCCTCACAAAATTTTGGTCTATCCTTATTTTAATCATAACACTCAATTTTTATGATATATATTTTTTTTTTTTCAAAAAAAGGTCGTTGCTTTAAAAAGTTAATATTCGTTTTTTTTTCAAAAAATACCCTAGATTTTCGTTATTTGTCTTTAAAAATCTGAAATTTTGTGTTTGATGAATAACAGGTAACCTTTAGCAAACCACAACCTGGTTTTATTGGTCCTACAGCAATTACAAAAAACCATTTGTTTTTTTAAAAGTTTCAATTTTGTTCCTTACAGTTTTTTTTTATAAATGAATACCTATTGAGTTATTTGAAAAAAAGCGATTAAAGACATTGATTTTATCGGCGAAAAACCAACTTTCGGTGGCGAATAACTCAAAAAAAATATGATTTACAAAAAAAAAAGCTTGATACATTTTTGCTTAGAAATCATTTTTAAATCGGTTCCTTTGGTAAAAAAAATAAAAAATTCCACCCCTGGGGATGGTTCAGCAACCACCCCCAAGGTAAAGGCTCCCTTCGGCATGATATAGATTTTGATCCTTGGATTATTCCCTATCTATTGTCAATTTTAAGCCATTCTATGCATTTTGAAAAAATTGCTAGGCAAAATGGATCGATTCCTGGACTAATAGTACCCTATGATATAACAACTTTAGATTCTATGCGGTACATTTTTAAGGTACATCTGAGGACACAGGTGAGCTAAATTCGGCTTATTTTTTTTATTTAAGTGAGTCCGTTGTACAGGGTCTTTGTTTATATTTACGTGGCTTCTGAGGCCTTTCTTTTTGAAGACAGAAAAAAATGTTTTATATAAAAATTGTAGGATTTTTTCCATATTATCTTTTCAAATTATCAGTAAAAAATATATAAAAAATATATAAATTAATTTAAATAAAATTATATTTTTAAAATTTTTTTAATTTAATATATATATATATATATATATATATATATTATATATATATATATATATATATATATATATATATATATACATTGATGAATTTGGATGAACCATTTTTGAGATATTTAAGGTTAAATTATTAATAAATTACAAAAAAGTTTCGTATTAGTACCAAGATAGCCATGGAAACAGTAAAATTGTTATGTTGCTGAATTTGGTGAGGGTTTTCTCTGGACCAATAATGTTTATTTTTGTGATTAAACATTCCTGCTTAAGTAGAGGAAGACTTGTCGGTGAATAGAATTATATTAAAAAACTTTTGATCCTGCTGCATAAACCTTAGCTATTTCCAATGCATACTTAGGTCGGTCCTCATGTTTTGTTCAGGAAGATTCTGAACGGATATAAATTTATAAGGATAAAATTTGTAAAAATTTAAGGAAATAAATTTTTAATCTTTTTAATAAAAGTCCAATTTTAAACGGGTTTTTCAAAAATTATTTTGAGAAAGGGTTAAAATTTTAAAAAAAAAAATTTTTTTATTGGCCATTTTGAAATAAACTTTAATATTTTTAAATGAAAATTTGGTTTACCCGTTTAAGGATTAAAGGAATTTTTGACCTAAAAATTTTTTTATTTCCAAAAATGGCGTTTTTGTTTCTAAATAGTTTTTTGACAAAAAAGATACCCTACTTTTTTTAAAAAAAAATTATTTTTTGTCCCCGAAATTTAAAAAAAAATTTTTTTTTTAATTTTTTGAACTTTTTTTTTTAAATTTTTTTACCTTTTATTAAAAAATTTTTAAATAATTGATTTTTTTAATTTTTTGGAAATTTAAAAAGAAAAAATATTTATGTAACCTTTGAAAAAATTTATTTATAAATAATTTTCCTTTGGAATAAATTTTTAAAGATTAAAAAAAAATTTTTAAATATAAAAAAATCTCCCTTTTCAAAATAAAGGGTAGAAAAGGAATAAAAAAGATCCTTTTTTTTAAAAAATTAACTAATACACTTTCCAAAGTAAACTTTTTAAACAACTTCAAGAATTTTTTTTTAAAATGTTCCCAAAAAAACTTTTTTAAATATTAGCATGTTATTAAAACACCCACACCCTTTTTTTTAGGAAATTTACCGAACTTTACAATTAAAACCTACTAAATATTTATTAACGTTACTGTACATTATTTGGCGGTTTTTTTTATAGTTCAGGAAACAAAGCTGAAAAAAGTATAAAACCTGGCAATTTTTTCAGCCGATGATTTAACGGCATGGAATATTCCGCCCGATGTTTTGAAAATCGTTGTAACCGACGGATTATTGCCTACCAAGTTCACTGCTTAATAACAACTTAAGAAGCAAATTATACCCAAGAGCAATAATTATTCATCATATCTGCAACACTGTTTCGTGCAAACTCCCATAAGTAATCTTCTTGACAAAATGATGGCCCCAAATACTTTAACATATTTCAATGGATTACATTGTTGCAAATTTACAGAAAACTTACCCTAAATACCACTAACCTAAGTTATAATTTTACCATTAATATAAATATTGCTAATAAATAAGGAAGTTTTTTAAATTGTTTATTCTTTTTTTTTTTAAACAAAGTTTTTGTACTTGTGTACCTAGGCGTCAAACTGGTTTGCTTTTTCGCCCAGTAAAAAAATGGCACTTTTATATTACCACTTAGCACTATAATCACATCGTTAAAATTGATATTTTTATGGCGTTTAAAAAAAATCAATTTTACCCAAATATCTCGGCAATTTAGATGATGGCGGCCCTACCAAGAATCAAATTAGAATCATTACAGAAACGTCAGGTATACCAGTCGTATAAAAATAAAACTTACCAAGAATATCTGTTAATTAGAGTTTAATACGAAAACAGACATAATCTTACTACAAAAAAGCAGTCTTAGCCTATAAGAGTTTTTTTTACATCTGTTAACTAGAAATTCAAAACCGCGTAGGTTAACTATAAAAATATATATTTATAGCATTAGCACAACTTGTCTTGTCTTAGCAGGTGTAAATATACCTTAATTAACCAATAAGAAATTACGGAACAAGTTAAAGAAAATAATATAATTATTACGTTGAAATAACGAAGATGTATAGTGTAAGTAAATTTTTAAAATTAATAATTATATGATATATAAATGTTTTTAACCGACTTCCAAAATTATTATTTTAAAGTAAACAGGGCTTTATTTTTAAACTTTTTTACTTTTAAAAAAAAAAATATAGCCGTTTCGTGTATTTTTCCCAAGAATTTAATAATCTAATCGAAAAAATTTAAAAAAAAAACAAAAAGTTGCCTGACGTATTTTTAAATGGAATCCCCCCTATAATTTTAATAAAGATAAAATTTTTTACGGGGGAATTTGAAAAGGGGTTCTGGGTTTATTTCCTGGGGTTTCTTTCTTTTTCGGATTTTTCCCCCCAAAAAACCTGGCTGCCCAGGTCACGTGCTTATTTATTAAAGTCAAAAACGTTTATTACTTTTTGGGGTTTTTTAATAGGGTTCTTATTAGAAAAACGGCTTCAAATTATAACTTTCTATTTAAATTTGGGAAAACCCAGGAAAACAACGAAGATATTTTAAATTTCCCCGAAATATATCGTAAAAAATTTTAAAATGAACCTTTTCGAAAAACAAAATCGTTACATATTAGAAAAAGGACACAGTAAAAAAAAACCGGAACCACTATTCAAATTATTTTTTTTTACCATTGGGTTAATTCTGGCATTAGAGAATTAGGATGCCCCAAGAAGAAGAATAACGGACGGTTAGAGAACACTGAAATTTTTTAATATCTTCCTATCATTTCTTCCGTGCAGCATGTAACAATGTGAAGAAAAGGAACCCCTTTAATTTTTTCCCCAAAATTTTTAAACCCATTAACAAGATAACGATTCTACCCTGTTTCAAACGTTCTTTGGAGGATGAAG
>JAHBCN010011311.1:0-29443 GCA_019359885.1 Listronotus oregonensis | reverse complement strand
CCCTTCTTGAGGGTCCAAAGAGTTTTTCAATATGGCGGTTTCTTTCCCCCCTTTAGATTAATAAACTCTGTTTATTTCTATCAAATGTTCAACATTAACCTAGGTCAAAATGCAATTCACAAAATTAGACGTCTTTTTTTTTTTTTTATCACAGGGTTGGTTGGGGGCCTTTTGGGAGCCTATATTTTAAAAAACGAGGCCTATAAAAAAAAGATATAAATTAATTTCTTTTAAATTTTTTTTTCGAAAAAAGGGGGTTTTTCCAGCACCCTGTGGTTTACAGTGTTTTATTTTTTCCATTGCTTTTTAAAAAATTTGATAAAGAAAATATAAACAAGTTCATGTAAGATGCACAACAAAAAATCTTTTTTATTATGAAAAAACTTAATGTTCTTTTTTGGATCGTTTTTTTTTTGGGGAAAAGTTTGGGGGGTTTAAAAAGGGGCCTTTTAAAAAAAAATATAACATATTGTTATTAGTGATTTATTTTAAAAATTGGTATATTTTAATACAACATAAATAACGGATTTATTGCAGTTCTTCGCTGGTGCCTCAAAAATTATTTTGCTATACCTCAACACTAAATTATTTTAAATGAAAAAAAACATGTTTTAATTATTTTAAAATTTTTACCTATCTATTATTGATCTAAAACCCCCTTTTACAAACGGAATATGTTATGATAGCAATAATACATCACTTTTAGGGATAAGCTGGCAAAGATAATCCCCCAAAATCCCTTTAAATGCGCTAATATGGAAATTTTTTGCTTACCCAATTTTATTTCTCTCCAATAAAGATAAATTTTTAAAAAAAAAAATTTTTTTTTTTAAAAATACTAAAAATTAAATTTTTTTTCCCCAAAAAAAAAATTTTAAATTTAAAAAATGCCCGAAAAGGGTACTGATCCCCCTATAAAAATGGTTGTTTTTTTTTTGATGGTAGAGTGGTGGTAGCATTAACCCCATTTTGTATAGAAGAACAGTCCATTAAAGAATTTTTTTAATATGGAATTAACCCGGAATTAACTGAAGGGGGAATCTTTTTTGGGTACTTTGTTTTTAGATGAAATACTTTCTTCTTTTATCCTTCACTACTGAAGAACTTTTCCTTTTTCCCCTGTTGTTTTTGGGGGTTTTTTAAAAGAAGCACCTGCCTAAACAAGAAAAATTGAGATGTCGACCAAACAGTGGCCGGGGGAAGCTTCTGCATTACCCCATTTTTAAAAAAATTTTTCGATCAATGTTGGGCCCCTTTTCCCATTTTTTTCCCCCAAAAGGGTTGTACTGTACATCGACACTTTCTAGGTAAAAAAGCCCCTTTTTCGCTCCTTTTTTCCCCGGTGGTCTTTGTTGTGTACTTTTTTTTTAAATTTAAAGCGCCTAAATCTTCTTCAATGATAGAAAAACCTTTTAAAATTGAAGTTTTAGTTTTTGGTACCTTTATAAAAAGACTCTTCCTCATTTCTGCTCAATGGTCTTTTTACCAACTCATTTGTCTTAAACCTCCAAAAACCCCTAACCCCAAAAAGACTTTGTGTACCAATGAATCATCGGGGCCTTCTTAATAAATTTTAATATTTGTTCCCTTTAAAAATTTACTTTTATTTTTATATTTTAAATTAATGTAATTAGTCATTGAAAAATTTTTTTTTGGGTAAAACATAAAGCATTGTATGCCCCAGGGTTTTTTGGCCCCCAATCCCCCTCAGGGGGTTTTTCCCCACCTTCAGGGCATTATAGTCCCAGTAACGCCCTAGATACATAAATAGCTATTATTAGTTTATCTCTTAATTGACGCCAAGTTTTTTTATTTTAACAAATTTTCTATTTTTTGCATCATTTTAAAGTTGACATATAAATTTTTTGACAACAAAATCGACCTTTTTGTTATTGTAAGATTGATACTAATTGAATAAAAAAACTTAACGCCGCTTGATAGCAATTTGTATGTTGAATATGTGTACAAATTTTTAAAACAATCGATTAAGTAGTTTTTTTGAAATGGTGGTCATCGATATTAAAAATTACATGTTCGGGAAAATCAATATAAAGTTTTGTATTCACTGCGTAGGTAGCTAAAAGGTGCGCAAAATTGAGTTGGAACGGTCATTAAACCTTTTACAAATTCCTCAATTTTGTTTCGATTGACTTCAGAATTGAATACAATATTCTTAAGATGTTAAACATTTAAAATATTAAAATTAAAAAATAAATAAAAAAAGGTTTTAAATCAAACCCCCCTTCCCAATTTTAAAAAAAGGCCCGGGTTTTTCACAACATTTTTTTGGGGCACTTGGGTTTTTTTTAAACATTAATGCCCCCGGGGGTTTTTAAAGTTTCTTACCAAATTTTGGGGCCCCAATGGCCCTTTAAATTTAATTTGGGGGGTTTTTGTACTTAATAACCCCCAAAGTAATTTAAAGTTTAATTTAAAATATTTTTTTATTTTTTTTTTTTTTTTTCGTTTGTTTTTTAAAAAAAAATTTTGGGGAAAATTTTTAAAAAACGGGTTTTTAAAAATTGGTTTAATTGTAAAAGTTAATGCGATGTTTAAATTTAAAGAAGAATGAGAAACAGTGAATATTAATTCGGCTTTTTTTAGGTTTATTTACCTTTTTATTCTTTTAATTGCCCTTTTTTTTTTAAAAAAAAACCAAAGGGGGATAATCTTTTTTTTAAAAGGTTAAATTAACGGAAAGTGCTCAGCTTATTGGGGAAAAATAAGATATTCGAAACGACAATTTGATTACCTTTTTAAATTTAATTCAAGCGTTTGCTATCATTTAATCCAAAAAGTAGAAAAGGAAAGATCAATATGTTAATTCTGATTATCCACATTGTAAAGGCCAACAAAAAAAAGAAGAACGATAAAAGTTGCTCCCTTTTTTAGTATTTAGTTAAGTTGAAAAATATTAATGGTAAAAGAAAAAATTTTTCCCCATTTTGATTTTTTTAAAAAAGAGGGTTGGAACCCCAAAAACCGATATAATATATAATCTTATTTTAATAATATTTTGTAAGCTATTCATTTTTACAAATTTTTTCTTACAGTTGTGGTTCACCAATTAAAGAGTTTAGCTGCCTTATTTTAACAGATAATATCCCCTCAAAATCAATTTTTAAAAAGCTTTTTTTGTTTTTAAAACCCGGAACAAAATTTTAATTTTTAAAAGGGGTTCAAAAAAAAAAAAACCCCCCCAAAAAAAAAAATTTTTTTAAATTTTTAAACAACCATTTTATTATGAAGCTTTATTATTAAAATTTTACAGCACCCAATACACTATACACTATAAATAAAATATGTCAATACCTATAATAGGGCTAAAAGGGGGGGAAAGTGCCTGGTGTTCCCAAAAATTTCGGGGAAAACCCAACTAAACCCAAAGGGAAAAACAATTTAAATATTTAAAAAACCCTAAATAAGGTTTTAAAACTTTTCTGAATTATGCTTAAAGAAAAAAGATTAAACACGCCAGAGTTTCTCGATAATCGTTCTTTTTATCGCAACATTAAATTTGTCGTCCCTTTAATACATAACATAATCCATGGCCCGGGGCCTTGAGCAATACAAACTTTTTATGCCAAAACGATTTCAGGGTGGAATTGAAAGAACTTCGCTGAGTAGATAATTCCGCCCCAGGATTTATAAATATAATATTATCCTTGTTCGCTGTAAAAAGAAGAAAAATGTGACGTTTTATTTATTTTTATTAAAGACATGCAGCCTAGCCTTGGATTATTTTAAAAGCGAAATAAAAAAAACTAAATTTTAATATTCCTATACTACAGCAAATAGTTCTTTATCCATTACTTATACAGGGTGAGTATGAAAAGTCAAAATTTGGAAATTTTATCAAAAAAAAAGCATAAAAGTCTCTAATATGGGTCCGAAGGGGGCCTTTTTTCCAACAGGTTTTTTATATTTTTTTTTTAATTTTTTTTTGTTTTGCCCAACTTTTAAGAACAAAAATTTTTTAAAATTAAAAAATAGTTAATTAACATTTTTTTTTTTTTTTTTAAGCTATAATAAAACCCCGATGGGGGTTTCGTCATATTTTTTTTTTTTTAAACCCAAAAATCCAAAATTGTTTTTTATTTTTTACTTTCTGGCCACTTCCAGTTACATCAGAAATGGCTTCAGTTTTGAATTTTTAAATGAAACACTCTGTATATTTTAACATATTTGGATTTCTGAGACAGTTTAAATCAAAATGTGACATTTTAGGAAGTTTTTAGGCCTAATTCCATTTTCTCACTTTTAACACTATATCTAGACGGCCATGATCGGAAGCAAACTAATCTAAGGACCCCAGGTAATGTCAGAAAAATACAGTGGCAAAATTTTATTGCCTAAATGCAATAGTTATTTTCCTAACAAGTGCGGAAAGTGACACTATTCCGCATGCGGCTGCCGTTACACGAACGACGCGCAGCAAAGTTCGGGTAAACAGCCAAGAGCGGAAAAGTTACTTTCCGCAAGTGTTAGGAACGATATTTTTTTTGCAAGCCAGAGGGGAAAAAACCAACATTATTTTAAAGATTTATGATTAAAATATTATTCATTAACGAAGAAATATAATATAATTAATTTTTTGGGATAAATTTATAGAAAAGGGCAATTGGTCGCGTTTTGCAAATTTATTGCTGACGCGAGTTGCTTTTCAAAAACGTTGACGGCGGCCCCGTTGGCTTTGGGTTCGATGATTTTTTGCAACTATGGAAGTAGTTTTTTGAACCAAGAGGTTAGCATTGGAAGATGGCATTGATGGTTGTTTCTGGATAGTGAAAGGTGTTTCAAAATTGAGTTTTTTGTTTGAAATACCCGGGTCTAAAATTTGTTGAATTCTCAAGGTATCCTTCAGCGACTTTTTGATTTCAGCCTCCAAGACGTTTAATGTTGGATACTTGTTCTCCGGAGTTTGCCCAGTATACAATTCCGGATTAGGAAGTTTGAGATAGGCCGCTATTTCCGATGGCATTTTTCCAAAGGTATTAATACCGATACATTGTACTGTACACACTCCGTGTTTATAGTTCACAAAAAATCGCCTATGTGGTCTTGTCGGCTTTTTTAAACTGGCATACTTTCTATAAATATAGATTCAAAAATTTTCCATTTTTGGCATCTCCAGAAATGACAAAGCTTCTAGAGCTGTGATTTTTTGAGTCTGGGATGTGTATCAATACTTAATTTTCTTGGTCTTCAATATGGTCCAGACATATTTTTGTTAACTTCTCTCTACGACAAGCACCCGCTAAGCCAAAAATCGTAGCCACTTTTTTATGTAAATAAGTATTATCTGGAGCTTCATCCATGAATTTTGATATTTCCTTTTTTAAAAAGACTTTAGCCTTTTTGGGTCTTAAATCAACCCTTTGTTTTTTAAGGTAGGCCGTCACTTTGAAAAACTTGCTTAAATCTATGTTCTTTCGTAACTTAATGATACATTTTAGCATAGAGTATCTAGACCGTAATGTATTGGGTTTATATGTTTTTGATAAATTAGAGAAATAGGCCAGAAAAATATCTTCTTTAAAAGACTTCACACTCTTACTTTGACACCAGCTCTCAAACATAACAAATTCTTTTTCATACTTGTGACGAGATTTTATGGGCAGGAGATCTATACTTGCTATTTTTGCTGCTTCGATAATCGATGCTGGTAAATCGTCGTCGGAATTCATTAAAAATGTTTCTACAATCTGGTTAAAAAATGCGTGACAGGAAATTCATTTTTAATAGATGCATAAACAATTATTTGGTTGCTATAGATTCTTTGATAATTTATATGGAGTTATTAAAAATATGTACTTACATTTGGTAATTTAGGATAAATTTTATTTAATAAATGTTATAAAAAGACTGCAAAATTACAGTGAAATTCAGTTTCTTCAAATATATAACTATTATAAGCAAAATTAAGCATTATTTTATAATTAAATACTAATTAATAATTCAAAAACTAAAAGATTTTACTTTTCCGCACTGGTGCAAAAATTAAGGACTGTGATAAAAATATCGTCCCCCCTTCTTTCTTGTGATATTTCGTAATTTTTGTGAACCACTTCCCCCTTTCGAGCCTCACGTGATCAATGGACGACCCTTAAATAGAATACTGTCCATTGTGACATTTTATCAATTAATTTAGATAACTGCTCTTAAAAATTTTTAAAGGGAAATATAAGTAATTTTATAATATAATTAAAAGAGTTTATCATTTGTATCTTAAATAATGGTGTTCGATTTGTCACCAAAACGTTCCGGCGAAAAAGGCCAAAAAATATTTATAATTTTTTGGCTCTACCTATAAACAGAAATTTATTTTTCTTTCCTTTTCTTAAAGATCTTACACAGATTTATAAAAATAATAAATGCGAGGAAATGTCTTTTTTTGCAAACTTGACCACTTTACTGCCACAAAATCCACCGAATAACATTTTTTCTTGTCCCCGTTGGCTGCATTATATCCTCATCTCCCTCCCGTACAATTCCAGGTAAAAATTTGCATAAATCAATAGAATCAACCATTGAAACAGCTTGGATAAAATCTCGGAGAAACTTTTACTTCAGTGATTTTTAAAGGACCGAAAAAGTTTTCTTTCTTTTGCAAAAGAGGAGGAAAATCGAACGGCTTACGGCATTAGGCTGCGAGTTAGCAAACGAAAAAATGCCTTTTATTGAAGATTTTGTTTCTGTTTTCGGGCTTGGATAAGTTTTATTTTGAGTGGTTGTATCAACGAGATTGGCCGTTATAAAAGTGAATTTTTCAGATTTTAAAATGTTTGTTTTGCTATGAAAATTTTCTTTTCATCTGTTCAGCTTCGGCAAGTTTTATTTCTGAAATATTACTTGTCTAAAAATTTTATGTATTTTTATGGTAAAATATTTTAACATTTAGTAATATGGCTTAACGGTACAGATTAAAAGTCCTAAAATAGGTTTTTAAGTGCATACAAGTAGAAAAGCAAACTAAATCAATGAAAAGTTTAAAATATTAATATCATGATTAATGATATTAAAAAGGGCGATTTAGGATTAAGGGAATTTAATACCTATTTAGTACCCAATCGTTTATTTATGATTATAATTAACGTAAACGAAATAAATTATTATTTTCTCTTAGTATTTAATAATTTTTTATTAATAAATCATAATAGTACTGATAACTGAGAATACACAAAATAAACATAAAATCAATTTATAACCTTGTCATTTAAAGTAAACTGCTGGACACTCGAAGTGCATAACGTAATTTTTTGGGGTATTTTTAAGGTTCGATATTTTAAAAACGGTAAACGATATTAAAATGCGGTTTTCGATGTTAGCTTGCCCAGGGTGTGTAGATTATATTTTTGGCTGATGGATAGTCAGGTGTACCGAAAAGGTTTGTACAGGGTGTAAACTAAAACACTGCATTTTTTACAAAATTGTATCCAGGGTTATTTTTTAGAAAACGCAGTTTTATAAATTTCTATATACACTAGAATAATCTTCAATTAAATATAAAAAAACAATTTCTTGCGTTTTTCGAAATTCCTCTTTTCTTGGGATATACAAGGTATATTCGATAATATTGACATGAAGGAACAAACAAATTCCTAATTTACTAGTGACAGCCCAAATCAAACTCATTGGGGAAATTTTTTTATTATCTCTAATGCCCCCATCAGGAAAAAATACAATTACAACATACAGGAGTGTGAGAAAGTTTACATTTGGTTTTATTCCTAAAATTTTATAATTTTGCATATTTTTTGCATTGAACATTCAGAGCTAGAAAAATTTTATTAAAACGTAATTTATTTTGATTTCGTTACTTGATTTACCTTAATTAGACTCTTTTACCGAAACGGTTTTTTGTATTCCACCCTAACCTCACTTTTAAAGAAATTGGCGGCGCAAAGCATTAAAACTAATGTTTAAGAATATTGTAGAGTGTTTTTTAAATCCACTTGACTTTTTAGAACTGAATGATTATTATAAGCAAATTCTAGCATTATAACGCCTATAAAACGGTGACTGGTACTAGTGGTAGGGTTTTATTGGAATTTTTTATTTGTACGGGTCATAGTACCCTAAACGTTTCCGATGAATTAAGCAGCAGCTCGTTGAAAACAGTAAGTCACTTACATAAGAGGACACGCTTTATCGTCTAGAAATATTTTAAGCTACTCAGTGTTGCCGGTTCTGTTAAAAAGCAACGGCAACTTTTTTATTTTTTATATTTGTGTATATTGTTATATTTTTAGGTTCTACTTAACATTTTAATATACTATACCTACATTTATCTTAAGTTAATCGTAATTTCAAAAAGAAGGAGTACCTTAAATATGTTTTATTTAAATAAAATATAGTGCACATGATATGCAACAAAGAAAAGATCTTAAAAAGGGCCTACTACTAACTAAATAAATAAAATAATAAACAATTAAAATATATAAAAGCAAAACGGAACATTAAAATGTCAACCAAGGAAAAAATGTCCTAATAAACAAATACCCGTTTCCATAGAGTCCATGGCCTTTTTTTGTAATTTTCATATTTTAGATTACCGACAATATGATATTTTAATAGAAGAGAAACTTATAGTCGTTTTTGCGTAATAAAAGAAGTAGGCCCTTTTTAAGATCTCCTCTGTGTTGCATATCATGAGCACTATATTTTATTTAAACAGAAAATAAATAAATTGCCGTTGCTTTTTAACAGAACCGGCAACACTGTATAGCTTAAAGTATTTCTAGACGATAAAGCGTGTCCCCTTCTGTAAGTGACTTACTGTTTTCAAAGAGCTGCTTAATTCATCGGAAACGTTTAAGTTACTATGACCCGTACAAATAAAAATTCCAATAAAACCCTACCACTAGTACCAGTCACCGTTTTATATGCGTTATAATGCTGAATTTGCTTATAATAATCATTCAGTTCTAAAAAGTCAAGTGGATTTAAAAAACTACTCTACAATATTCTTAAACATTAGTTTTAATGCTTTGACCCGCCAATTTCTTTAAAAGTGAGGTTAGGGTGGAATACAAAAAACCGTTTCGGTAAAAGAGTCTAATTAAGGTAAATCAAGTAACGAAATCAAAATAAATTACGTTTTTATAAAATTTATCTAACTCTGAATGTTCAATGCATAAAAATATGCAAAATTATAAAATTTTAGGAATAAAACCAAATGTAAACTTTTTCACACTTCTGTATGTTGTAATTGTATTTTTTTCCGATGGGGGCATTAGAGATAATAAAAAAATTTGCCCCAATGAGTTTGATTTGGGCTATCACTAGTAAACTAGGAATTTGTTTGTTCGTTCATGTCAATATTTTCGAATATACCCTGTATATTCCAAGAAAAGAGGAATTTCAAAAAACGCAAAAATTTTTTTTGGAATTTAATTGACGATTATTCTAGTGTATATAGGAATTTATAAAACTGCGTTTTGTAAAAAATAACCTTGGATAAAATTTTGTAAAAAATGCAGTGTTTTAGTGTACACCCTGTACAAACCATTTCCGGTCACACCTGACTATCCATCAGCCAAAAATATAATCTACACACCCTGGGCAAGCTAACATCGAAAACCGAATTTTAATATCGTTTACCGTTTTCAAAATATCGAACCTTAAAAATACCCCAAAAAATAACGTTATGCACTTCGAGTGTCCAGCAGTTTAGTTTACTCGTAAAACGGCTTTTCTTAGGAATTAAATAAAATTGAAATATGTGGTTAATAAAAGTGTCTTTAATCTAATAAAAAAAAAATTTTTTATGGTCTTAAAGTGAGATATTAACAATCAAATTGTGCATAATTAACATTGTCGATATGTGTCATGTATGAAAGCCATGCATTTATTTTAGAATATTTCCAAAACAGTTCCTACATACTTTCTAAAAACTAATGCAATATAAATAAAAGTATTTAAAAATTTAAAAAAAAACTGATTTTTTTTACTGTTTTGTTAATTTTTTTTTTTTTTTAGTTTATTAGGTCTGTTATTAAAAAATAGTGTACAGTATTTTATTCTTTTTTTAAGTCCTCGCCCTTAGGAAAAGTGTATTTTAGAACTAGGTGGATCCAAAAAGTGTAAAATAGTGTAAAATTTTATAGTTGGATCAATTTTAAAATGAAAATTCGGTGCCGTTTGAAAAGAAAAAAAAAGCATAAAAAGTAGCAAAAAAGATTTTTATATTGTGCCGCTTCCCGCACGTGTCTTTAATAATAGACCATATTAAAAGCAAAAGCGATCGACAATAAAAAATTTATTCTTTTTGCTACTTTTTATGTTTTTTTTTTTTTAAAGAGCACCAAATTTTCATTTTAAAAATGATTCAACTATATTGAATAACGATCAGACCTCATGTGTTGTGAATACAGTCTCCTACAAAAATAATATTTTCAAGCATTGCGAACCTCTAACTTTGGGTAAAGCGTATTTGATCTTATTTGGAACAGCGCTAAATTTGGGGTCCAATCAGAAACTGCATCACGAATTAAAGTAAAATAGGAAGGATCCGCCCTCGTTAGTGATGAGCGAGACCGGTCTTGGTCTTGGTCTTGCGGTCTTGGTCTTGGACCGAGACCAAGACCAAGACCGCCTTTTCGCTTGCAAGACCAAGACCAAGACCGGGGAGAAAGACCAAGACCAAGACCAAGACCAAGACCAAGACCAAGACCGACCTGCAAGACTCTTGCACTTTTGTCACTTTTTTTAAATTATAATATTCAATTTTTATATTCAATATACAGTATTTTATACAGACATGACAAAAAATGTGTCGAAACCTGCCTAAAAAGACGAGTATTTTATGAGTAACAGGTTTTTTTAATAAAATATTGATCACTTTTTTTTTTTTAATAAAATTATCTAGAAACGATAACTAGTAGATTCAGTAACATGTTTTAAAAATAATAAGATTGTGAATCAATGGTCCGACAAAGCTCGATATCTCCGAAACCGTTTACGACAGAGAAAACCTAAGAGTACAAAAGTTATAGAAGCTGAAAATTACTTACCTATTCCTAATGTTTTTTTAATTAGGTATCTAGTGATGCCACTTACTGGATCAAAAATTTCCAAAATCCAGGAAAACATTGTAATTGTAAGAAGTGGCATCATTAGATTGCTCCTTTAAACTATAATATAAAAAGTGATGGTTTAATAAAAATTAATTTGTCATTTTACATAGAAATACTTTTTATATAAATAAATTTTTAAAATCCGTAAAAAACAAAAAAAAAGTATAATGATGACGTCATTTTTGTCAAAACCGAAAATGATAAATAAAAAACCATCTACTCAAGATTGTACCTATATGACAGTTCAAGAATTTCCAGCATAATATACAGGGAAGCGATTTTTTTAAATGATTTTTTCTATAATTTTTCTATTTTAGGTTAAAAGCGAAAAATAAGGAAGTTTTCTTGAGTGGTAGTGGCTTTTTTGGAAAATTCTGAAATAGAAAATAATTTTACATTTTTTGACCTTTTTTCTATAATTTTTGTATATTCAGTTTTTTACCATTATGAACGGTTTCGGATATATCGATCTTTGTCGCACTATCGAGCCACCTTGTATATGCATAATCTTTATAAAGTATTTGTACAAATTTTGTACGGCAAATGTTTGACTTTAAAGAAAGTTAATTTGAACTGAAAAGCTTTCTATATACATTTTTTTTTGAATTAGAAACCAATGTTTACATATCAGAATCATTTTCATGGAAATTTCACATCTGGTTGAAATTAAAAGTTTTTTTTTTCTGCCCTCAGAGTACTCAGTATTGTAATTTTATATGCTTCTACAAAAAAAAATTAAGTATTTCCTATCACTAAAATAAAGCGCTATAAATAAATAAACCCCTACATTTAAATTATCCTTTTTAATCAAATAATTTAATTGTACATGTAAGGTAAAATTGGTCTATTTTAAAATTTTAAAGCAAAAACTATAATCTCCATCTTTATTTACTTGTAAGTATTAAAACAATATATATTTTATTTAAGATTGCTTAGTTTACATTATTACTACCAAAAAAAGCAAGACCAGCAAGACTTTTGCAGCAAGACCAAGACCAAGACCAAGACCAAGACCTTCTTTGGGCTTGCAAGACCAAGACCAAGACCAAGACCAAGACCAAGACCAAGACCAAGACCAAGACCAAGACAAGACCAAGACCACGACCAAGACCAAGACCAGACCAAGTAAGACCAGGACCAAGCCAAAACCAAGACCAAGACCAAGACCAAGTCCAGGACCAAGACAAGAACCAAGACCAAGACCAAGACCAAGACCAAGACCAGCCCGGTCTTGGTCTTGGTTGCTTTCACTGGCCCTCGTACTGACATAGTCGTTCAACAATAATTTTTTTACGAGAGAGATGGGCGAGTTCGGCGCTGATGGCATGGAAGAGACGAAAATAAAAAAGTCCATTCCAATCTCGATTTGACTTGTGGACGGGCCGGGCTTTACTTACTATCAGGCGATAATTTTGTGTACGACTGTTGCGAGTAAACTACCTTTTAAGTAACAACTATTAAAACATCTTTTAAGTTGGTTACCTAAAGCCAAAGTATATCATGAAAATTTTTTAAGAAAAATTACGATTGTTACAATTTGACAACAGAACGATCGCCAAAAAAAAATATTGTAAATAACTCAGGCATTAATGGGCGATTAATGATTTTGGTTCTTAACGCAATCTCTAGGCACGCGAGTTAAATGGTCTCGATCATTAATCGCCCATATTGACACCCTTGATTGTTAAAAACCGACTTTGGACTATTGTTGTGTTCATAAAATTTTGAAAATCCTAATTTTTTAAATTTTCTGCATGCATTCCTCTTTTGGACAATCTTTGTGATAAGAAGATTGAGAGTTGGGGTCAGTAAACCTGGTATTTTAATCGTTTATCATTCACTCTTCAACTGTCATTTATCATATGGAGTTAGTCCACGGGGTAATGCCCCGAATTACAAAAGAATCTGGTTCGTGTGATTGCTGGTGCGGGCTATAAAGACCACTTCAAGCCACATTTTATAAGTTATTCAATAATCACATTAATATCGCTGTACATGTAGCATCAGTTTTGAAGAGAACAATTTTTAGATCAAGCTTAACTTGGATTTCGAAAAAGGCCTTGCGGCGAATCGGACCTTTACCATATCAGGTCTCTAACGGTTTTTTAGTACCGCATGTTATAGTTTTGGACAGCATTAACTTATGAAAGAAGTAAAGTTTTAGTAGTAATATCCAGTTATTAGATAAAATTATTTGAATTCTTTGCTTTTAAAAAGAATAGATGGATATTAAAGAGCAGTCAGTAATAAAATTCTTGTAATTAAATAGTTTTACTAATATGGATTAAATTAAAACAGTAATGTTTTATAAAAATAAAGCAAATATTTTGTCTACTCCAGATGACTCTACCTACCGGAATGTACCAATAAAATGTAGTAGGCATGAATTATATTAAAGAACCTGTTAAAACCCAAATTTAAAGAAGTTCTGCAGTATTGGTCATTTGAGCTATCTATTGTGCTGCTTGTAATTGAAGAAAATTATAAAATTACTTTGTTGGAGTGTCGAACCAATTTTTTCCATATTTTGTGCAAGGTAATTATTTTGAATTATTTTTTTTAATATGTTTATTTGATTTTAAATGCAAAATCCCGAACTAAATTATTTTTTTACAAATGGTTAGTATTTAAGTTATGCCCTGTTGCCAAGAGTGTTTATTTTTACCTATTTGTTAAATCCAACCCATTAAGTCCATTGTTAACTTTAACAACGCGGTCATCACTCGGACGTATGGCTCTTAGTTTTTGGTCTATCTCCGCTTCGCGTGGGGATACTCAACACAACATCTAGCTAAAATCTAAAACTTTTTCCCTTGTATGATAACTAACAATTCACTTTTAGCAATGTGTAATAAAAGTGGGTAATAAACGTTTATGGGTTGTGTTTGACTAATTTTTAAGTCATCCTTTTAACTAAAAATAGCTGTAAAAATAAGTATGATATAATAACTGTGCAAAATTAACAAAATTACCAAAACGCTATAGTTTACTTAATAAATAATTAAACCCAAAATTTGCATGACTTGAACTAAAAAGATTTTCTTAGAATCACTTAAATTTATAAAAAATATACATTAATAATATAAATTAGGTTTATACATTTTATGTACAATGTAAAAAGAAACACTCATAAATATATAAAATGATTGGCGTAAAAATTTGGTTGAATGCCAGCATTGATGTCAGCCTTATTACTTAGACACTTATAAATTTTACTTTACAAAAAAATATATAGGACGTCTCTTTAAATGGCTGCGTAATATCAGTTTGATAATTTTTGCAATTATTTTGGTTATTACTTCCTTTTTTGCTTTGTTCCAGTTAACACATAAGTACAGTGACTGGGGGTAAAAATAGGCTATAACCTCCGAATTCTTTAAACCTTAATTGATTTTAATGAAATTTTGAAAGCAAGCTTATTTTACCCGTAACTTCAAAAGTGACATGTGCTCAACTTGCGTTTTTTGCATTTTGCAAAAAATTGAAAGAAATGTAAATCAAAGCATTTAATCGGTGGAAATTTATGTTTGGGTAGGTAGAATATAGACTCTGTACCATTTTAAAGCATAATTTTTAATTTCCATTAATCTTTCAACCCTCAGAGACCATTTCTTAAGTCGGAAAATCATGAAAAAATAGTTTTCAGCCTTCCTTAAAAATTTATTCGTGCATTAATATTTCACTAATTTTTTTTTACTGATTATGATATAATTTATTGACTTACTGCGATTTGATTTTACAACCCCTAAAATCCCCCCTCATCTTGAGATCAACGAAAAAAATATTTTTAAGCAGCTTTAATCGTTTCATTTGTGCAAAAAATTGTTTTTCCTAAATATAAAAAACATTTAAAAACCATCAGGAATTATAAAAGATATTTTTTAAGCAGCTTTAATCATTTTGATAATGCATCTAAGACTAAAAATCTTATTCTCTGATTATGAAAAAAATATTGTAAAATTTCGACCTTTAAAAACCACCCTCCATCATAAAATCATTTTTAAATTTTGGTCGCTCACAATCAACTTTTTTTCATGGTCAATGGAAGGACAATTCTGACATTATTTGTCACCGCTACGTGTTCCACATGTTGCATTACAAAATAGTCCAATTCTTCGGCAACCGCAAAACGCACCGCAGTGTTTTTTGCAGTTGCAAAATATCATTTAAAGTAGTTAATCTGAATAGAGTGGATTTGCATTTTTAATTATCTGTAATGATCCTTCAATATTAACTCATCCCCAATCAACTGGAGAAATATTTTTATTACCAAGCCATATCTGGGTCTGTAAGTAAATTCTCTTAATATATTTATCTAGAGCATCAACTATTGGAACAAAAAATGCTATTGATTTTTTTACAATAACTCCAATAATTTTTATCTACCATATCAAAGGTAATTTTAAGGCATTTTCCACTTTTCAACACTTTAGTTTCAAAAGTTAAAGGATTAGTTCTAATGATGATATCTCGGTTGTTTTTTAAATAAATTCTTATAAAAATTCTATAAATTTTAATTTTGGTAAACATCGCGTGGGTTTTATATTTATTTTTTTTTTATTTATTAGAGAGCCCCAACTTATTTTCATTATAACTCTCTTAGTTTTAATGTAATCTACTTTATTCGGAGCTCATTTAAAAGGTCTTTACGTGTACTTTAAAAAGTGTTTGTAAGATACAGGGTGGCCGGCCATATTTTGACCCATTTTAATCGAGAATAACTTTGGAACAAATAAAGGTATCAAGATGCGGTTTTTGCAGATGCACTTATATTTCTTTAAAGTTTATTCTCGTACCTTCACGATTTTATTGTGACATTCCATTAGCTCAAAAACAAAATGGCCGATTTTCCATTATAGGACAACTATGTTATTTTAAATGGAACACCCTGTATATGTTTCTATATTTTCAAAATTTAATCTTTCCCCTTTAAAAAGATGTAACACAAGCTATGGTTATCTCAAAAACAACGTATTTATTGACCTTCGAAAAATTGACTGCATGTCGACCAACAATATTATTTAACAATTAAAATTTGCTTTATATGTTACAAAAAAAAAGGATCGCCAAAGGTTTAGGTTATTCACAAAATAATAGTTACAATAAGGTTACATTACTTTTTAAAAACTACTGTAAATGTTGAAAATGCCTTCCGCCGACTTCGACGCACTTATTTAAATTCGAAAAAAACTTATTAAAACTATTGACTAAAAATTCTTCAGGAATATTTTCTACTATGTTTCGGATATTAATTTTTAATTGCTCTAAATTTTGGGGAAGTGGACTATAACACCTCTCTTTCACATATCCCCACAGAAAAAAATCTGGAACAGTCAAATCTGGTGAACGAGGTGGCCAGGAAATAGGGCCTCCTCTTCCAATCCACCGGTTTCCAAAAACGTTGGTCAGTGAATCCTTGGTAATGTTAGCATAATGTGGTGTAGCCCCATCTTGTTGAAAATAGACGAAATTCAATTGATTTTCTTCTTGCAATTGGGGATAAAAAAATATTTCCAGCATATCAACGTAAGTCCAAGAGGTTACAGTTGGTTCATGAAAAAAATGGCCCATAAATTTTTTGCTTTGACATACCACACCAGACTGTGACTTTTGGCGAATCTCTAACGTGTTCATTATATTGTAGAGGATTTTTGTTGCCCAAAACCTGCAGTTATGCTTATTTACTTTTCCATTGAGGTGAAATGTGGCTTCGTCTGACATTATTAGTCTATCCAAAAATGTATATTGTTCCTTACTAATGTTTGAATTCTCTGGCAAAATTCCACCCTTTGTGGAAAATCAGTTTCTTTTATTTCTTGTAACATTTGAATTTTGTATGGCTTTAATTTAAGTTCTTTTTTCATGATTTCTTGTACTGAAGTTTTAGGAATATGGACTGAACTTGAGATTTTTCTTGTTGACAATGTTGGATCTTCCTGAGTTAACTCCAGAATTTGTAACGTTTTATTTAGCAAATTCTTATTGTTTACTAATTTCTTTTTACGGGCTAAAGATCCTGTACTCCAGAATTTTCTGTACCAGATTTTAATTGAATTTTCTGTGGGTGGAGCTTTATTAAACATGTTTCTAAATCTTCGCTGGGTTTCTTTTACTGATTTGGTTTCGGCAAACATAATAACACATTTTCCTTTTTCGCTTAACGAGAACATTTTGCGCTTCCTAATTAAAATAACTTGTAAAAATGAACAACAATGGCTGACAATGAGGCTTGTTGCTGTTATGGAAACGAGATAACTTTGTTTCCACAGGCGACTTTTCAAAAATTCCTTTTAAAATAATATTCCTATTCGACATACGGTCAATTCTTTGGAGGTCAATAAATGCGTTATTTTTTAAGATAACAATAGCTTGTGTTACATTTTTTTAAAGGGGAAAGATTAAATTTTAAAAATATTGAAACATATACAGGGTGTTCCATTTAAAATAACAAAGTTGTCCTACATCGGAAAATCGGCCATTTTGTTTTTGAGCTAATGGAATGTCACATAAAAATGGCAAAGACACGAGAATAAACTTTAAATTAATATAAGTATATTTGCGAAAACCGCATCTTGATATCTTTATTTGTTCAAAAGTTATTCGCGATCAAAATGGGTCAAAATATGGACGGCCACCCTGTATTTTCCGAAAAATGCATCGATGTCCCGTTATTTAACCTCAAATACTTGCGTTCGAGTACTCGCAAATAAATGATACCTTTAAGTAGCTATAATTAACTTTAGATTTAACCTAAATTTTTTTTTCAAACCACTCCTTTTTTTTATTAGCTTTTAATTTCATTACGATAGTTCTTTAAAAGAAATGTAAATAAAAAAATGGGAAAAAACAGTTATTAAACATGCATTTTTTATAAAAAATTAACATTTTTATCGTTAATAATTTATCAAGAACACTTTGTAGAACAAAAGTTGCTTAGTCCCTTTATCGATTCCCGGGGTTATTTTTGATAAAATAATTTTAGCCCCCGAGAAGGGGTGACATCCACCCCCAGGGTGAGAGCGCAAGCGGCCACTATGTTACTTTTGTTACTTGCACCCTCTTACTACTAACCAATTTTCACGCAAGTCGGTAAAGGTTCAAAGAATTCGGAGGTAAAACCCTTTAGTGACAGTACTACATTTTTGATTTTGTAATAATGGTCCACAAAGGCTTAAAGCCTAAGTACTAACGTACTGTGGGTGTCTTAGATGAAGTAAGAGGTAGTTAATTATCACAAGGCTTAACGATTCGTGGGTTTGAAGAAGAAAGAAAAACTTTTGCAAGCAGCCAGTTTATCTGTCTAATTACTCTAGGGATAAATTACTAAACATAGTGGAGTCCGTAACCTCTTTAGGTAAAAGGATTGACTAGAGTGGCAGTCCTTGTTTCTCTATAGGTAGCTCTTTTGAAAAGAAAGCTTTCTTTTAAAAGAACAGTCATTAATAAAGTAAACATTTTGTCCCATCTACAAATCCAGAATGGTAAAAGTATAATATTAATTTTTTTTAAAACCCTAAAAATGATTCCTTATTTATTCTTTTACTGTATACAAAAATTTTTCTAAAAAAAATAGGTCAAACTTCTGATAACAAAGGCCAATAACCTAAACTCATACACTGAAAGGTAGCGTGTAGGTTATAAAATATAAAACTACTAATAAAACCGATTTTACTTGAATCCTTAAAGAGTAATAAAACTTTCAACGGGGTAATTTTAAATTTAAATAAGAAAATAATTGTGGTAGGGTATATTACTTTTATAGCTTATCTTTTCTTTTCTTATTAATATGTCATTATACTTAAGTTGCAACGTAATAAAGCTAGCGCAGACAATAGTTCATAAAAATCAATTGGAATGTCAACACATTATAAAGTCTGTATTAAAGAAACTGGCACCACTGGGTTCTGTAGCGAGGCAAGGACTTGTTTGAAGCTGGTACCTATTAGATTGGTAGTCTAAAAATTACCAAATTAAAAAGAGAAAAATATAATTTATCTGGGGCTCGTTCAGAAACAACACACGCGGAATGAGTGTGCTTTTTGAGTGTGACATCAAAAGCCTTTTTGGTGCGACCCCTTGGTGTTGCCATTTTTAACGTATTATCATCCTCCTAACATCTTTAGGAGATTTTAAAAACTTAAACTTAACTTAATATTTAAAAATCTAAACCATCACAGCGTAGAAGTATTGCTTTTAAGCCTAAATGATACTGGATTTCTTTTTCACTGCAAATAAATTGAACGCTTAGGTGTAAGCTGATTTTTCAGATTGCATCGGCTGCGCTGCGCCCCGCCTCGCAACTGCAAAAACTACTTGTAAAAAAGATGTGCTTTTAAGCCTTATAATATAATATACTATTATTATACTAGAATGTAATTAAACCAATAGCAGTATCTGAAATATTTTCAATTTATTTTCCCATCAAGCCTATCTGGTCCATTTCAACCATTAAACGTATTGTCAGTAAACTCGAGTTCAAAGCCATCGCAATAAATAATTGTAAATGTTTAACTCAGAAGATCAAAAACAGTTTCGAAAAAAGAGAGAACTGAACTTTTAATATTTTACTAAGGGTGGAAAAATAAAATGAAATAAAATACAATAACTTTTTTTAAAATAATAGAGAATTACATAAAAACATTAATTAATCCAATGTTCAAACAATTCTCCAATATCAGCAAAACAATATCCCAACCGATCATAAAATTCATCTCTAAAGTTACTGAGTTGATATTGCGAAATTTTATTACATTCTAACGAAACACCGTATTGTAGCTAGTTAAGATTCTCAAATTTTACACTTTTATAAAAGACACTTTTTAAGTGACCCCACAGAAAGAAGTCATTCGGTGAAAGATCAGGTGACCTGGATGGCCAAAGTATCGGGTATGGATCAATAATATTGCC
The DNA here is from genome assembly GCA_019359885.1 of Listronotus oregonensis. Classification (NCBI taxonomy): domain Eukaryota; kingdom Metazoa; phylum Arthropoda; class Insecta; order Coleoptera; family Curculionidae; genus Listronotus; species Listronotus oregonensis. Next base: position 9,458 of record JAHBCN010011311.1, on the reverse strand, counting down.
GTTAAAAACATTTTCCAGATACTCTCTAACCATACGGGAATTATTTGCGGGGCAACCATACAATTGGTACCAAATCATTTGATCTTCCTGAACAACTTCTTCCAAGGGGGGTCCAATTTGATTTTGAAGTAAGTCCAAATGGGTTTTTGCTGTCAGGTTATATTTCAATAAAAAGGGTCCAATGATATGGTGTCCATTAAATCCCATAGATACATTTGTTTTTTGGGGATATTGTGTCCGAGTATGAACAAAGCGATGTTCATTTTCTTGGCTCCAATACCGGCAATTCTCAACATTCGGTTCATTGTTGAGGGTAAATGTGCATTCATTGGTAAAACAAATATTTTTTAAAAAATTCCTATTGTTATTTGCTCTTTCCATCATTTAAATACCAAATTTCATTTTTCGCTCCTCATTACCTTTCTGCAGCGCTTGATCTTTTTCGATTTTATACGAATGTTATTTGTGTTTTTTCAAAGTGCGCAATAATGTTGAATAATGTTTATTTACCTCTTGCCCAAGAACCCTCGTACTAACCATTTTGTTTTCCTTTACACTCAGTAAAATATTAAGATCTCTGTTCTCTTTTCTTCGGCTCTATTTTCGATACCCTGAGTAAAACATTTACAAGTATTTATTACGGTACCTTTGGACTAGAGCTGACAATACGTTCAATAGTTGAAATGGACGGAATGGGCTTGGTGGGGAAAAAACTGAAAACATTTCATATACTGCTCTTAAACTGTTTTCCGCATAATGTCACTTAATTATGGATACTTTTTCGTCGATTAAATAACTCTTTTTTTTTTCAAATACCGGATGTCACTGATTTATTGACACTTTTCCTCATGTCAGGGACAATATTTATTTTACTGGTGTCTGTTTGGTTTTACCTGAACCAAAAATTTGATAATTTTGCAATTACATTTAATTGAATAATTCAAGATTTGCTTACTAATTTTTTTTGAACCTTGGCACCAGGCCTTGTCAGGTTGGTCTCTTCAAAAAGTTATCTTACATTTTTTCTTAAAATGTACAGGGGAGCCAATAATTGACCCCCTTAAAATTTACATGGGATATGTATAATATATAATTTATAAAATAAAAATTATAATAATTTACATATTTACACAAACTAGGTTGGTAATAACCATTCATTACAGCGGGTAGTGCGTCACAAAAACTGGGTGTGTCGTTCTTAAACGGGTTCTAACGGTGCTTAAAATGTTGTCAACAAAAGGTGACCAAAGCTACCAAAATAAATATTATTAAACTTTTGATGTAGGGCATGGTTGTGCCACTTTTGATATTCTGTCGTTATTTCAATTGTTAAAAAATACCCAAATGTCTTGAAATATAATATTTATTTTTATAACATCCTGTGTAAAATGAGTTTAATGTTCTTTTACCCTAAAGTTAAATATAATTTCGTAAAATATATAATAAAAATTCTAGACACACTAAGTGGATATTTGCATTATTAAAATACACTTAACTTTGCGCATTACGGAAATCCAAACGCATTGAAATGATTTAGTGGGCCATAAAAATATCCATAAAAAATACATGTTATTTTAGTTACCCGAGAGCACGCAGTTTTGATTTAATGGGACAAATAGATCAAAACTTATACAATGGAGTCAGGCAAAAACGTAAAAAATATCCCAAAAAATTAACATTTTGTGAACAAAACGAGTCTCCACATAAAATAAATTAGTTTGCGGGAACTTAACTAATAACGAGTACAAGAGATAAAGCTCTGAAATCACATATTATTTGGGCTTTAAAGCAGATAAAACCAGTTTGTTTTAAGTATTAGGGTGTGAATTGATCGGCGCTGCACACGTAAGACAGTTAAAATATTCTCCGACCGTCAAGCTGCTCTTAAGGCTCTTGAATCCAGCCGGTGATATTCGAAAACCGTCTGGAATTGCAAACTGGGTCAAAACAACAAGGTTACCCTACTGTGGCTACCTGGACATACCGGCCTAGAGGATGATGAATCCGCAGACCTCCTTGCCAAAAGGGGGGAGGAGACAAAATTCACAGGGCCGAAACCGGTCATCGGTATATCTATGGCCAAGCAGTTCATATCAGCTTGGACACAAAAAGAAAATCTTCGGTACTGGCATGGACTTCTGGGCCTCAGACACTCGAAGGCCTTTAGAAGCCCACCAAACCAACAATGTACCGTCAAACTGAAGCAATCAAGGGTACATAAAACTCTAGTGGGACAGTACACGGGACACTGCAGATTAAAATACCACATGCACAATATCGGCCTAGCGAAAGACGCCGAGTGCCGCATGTGCATGGAGGTGGATAAATCGGCAGAACACATACTGTGTTCGTGCCCAGCAATGACACTTTGTTGCCGGGGGAGGTGAAAGATCTCTCTTTCCACAGGATCATTAGATTTATTAAAAGTCTGGACCTGGTGGGAGAAATATAAAAGGGTGTGAGCCACAATAGACCGATCGGTCGCGGAGGAAAGGTGTTATACCCACTCACTTTAAACCTAGAGTGTAAATTAAGGCACTTAAAGTCAATTATCCCTTATAAAATTGCAGATGTGGTAACAAATATTTTACCGCATTTAAAATATAGAAAATTATTTAATAAAAGCACATAAAAATAAACAAATGCAAAAATTTAAATTATTTAAATATTGCTTGTAAGTTATCTAAGAATTGTTTTAATATATTATAACAAAATGTCACAAATAATAGATTTGCTCATTGCGATAGGTATATTTATTATTTTTAAAAAAATGGAAGGGTAAAAATATTTTAAAGTTACCCGTAGTTATCCTAGCATTAACCATAGCTAACCACCTATTATGTAAATTACAGCTACACTATTATCTTTGTTAAATAATATATAAATGCGGTTGGTCTTTGGTAAAATGCTAAAACCGTTCCTGTTTCGTTAGGCCGTGATTACTATCAAGTACATATTGACAGTTTAACTTGTAATTTCTCTTTAATTTTTAATTTATGTTTGGTGCTTTTAATGTTCTAAGAATTCTTTCTATATAAAATAAAAAGCATTTACAAGAGATTTAACAAATATTTTATAGAATATATTAAAAACACACAATTTCACAAGTCGGAAATTGTCAATATGTATATGGTAACCATTACAAAATAGGAACGGTTTCAGCAATTTAGCAAACAAAACTTTTTTAAAATCACAAAAAGGTCATTATTAAGTGATGCATGAAGTGGCACTTTATGGTTCTCTGTATGCAGCAGCTACGAGAGGAATAATATTGGCTAACTCTTTGAAACAGAAGCCGTGTAAATACCTATAAAGAAAAAGATAAGTTTTTTTAAAACCAATTTATTGCAAGTCTTCGGACTCTATTATTGGTTATTTATCATTAACTTTTTTATTTTTTTATGGGTCCAAAGAATAGCAATTAATTGGTTTTATTTTTTTTCTTTAATGACAAAGCAAGATAGGTAAAAAAACCGACACAAAAAGTAGTATTTTTAGTTTCCCAATCCAAAAAAATATAAAAATTTCAAATAAAATCAGTAGCGTACATTTTTTTACAATTATTTTCAATAAGGCGCCCCCTAAATTTAATTTAATTGAGCTTAAATTGGGCTCTAACTAAAAACACCACTAAAATTTAAGAAAGTCGGCTATAGGGAAGTATTAGATAATTCGGACTCTATTATTGGTTATTTATCATTAATTTTTTAATTTTTTTATGGGTCCAAAGAATAGCAATTAATTGGTATTTTTTTTTCTTTAATGACAAAGCAAGATAGGTAAAAAAACCGACACAAAAAGTAGTATTTTTAGTTTCCCAATCCAAAAAAAAATATAAAAATTTCAAATAAAATCAGTAGCGTACATTTTTTTACAATTATTTTCAATAAGGCGCCCCCTAAATTTAATTTAATTGAGCTCAAATTGGGCTCTAACTAAAAACACCACTGAAATTTAAGAAAGTGGGCTATAGGGAAGTATTAGATAATTCGGACTCTATTATTGGTTATTTATCATTATTTTTTTAATTTTTTTATGGGTCCAAAGAATAGCAATTAATTGGTATTATTTTTTTTTCTTTAATGACAAAGCAAGATAGTTAAAAAAACCGACACAAAAAGTAGTATTTTTAGTTTCCCAATCCAAAAAAATATAAAAATTTCAAATAAAATCAGTAGCGTACATTTTTTTACAATTATTTTCAATAAGGCTAAATTTAATTTAATTGAGCTCAAATTGGGCTCTAACTAAAAACACCACTGAAATTTAAGAAAGTCGGCTATAGGGTTTTTAAGATAATTATAGAAAACCTATTTTAGCAAATAAAGTTAAACACTCTGTATCTTAGAAACTATGCATTTTCGGACCCATATTTAAAATTTTTTTAACTATTTTTCAATGAGGCCGTGAATTTTTTGAACACTCTATATATATATATATATATATATATATATATATATATATATATATATATATATATATATATATATATATATATATATATATATATATATATATATATATATATATATATATATATATATATATATATATATATATATATATATATATATATATATATATATATATATATATATATATATATATATATATATATATATATATATATATATATATAGTTTAGAAGTGGTTTCTTTTCTTTTTGTTTAGGTATATTGTTTTAATATTTAGTATTTTGGTTTAAAGGAGATAAAACAAAATTTTCTAAATAAAATATAATTTTTAAAAATAACGTTTCGGCTCTCTAGTATGAGGCCTTCATCAGAACGTTATTAGTAGAGATTTCCATAAGTATTGTTAAGATTCAACATAAACAAATTTTTTAAACGATCACTGAACGATTATTGTATACACATATTACAAACATAGCGACACAAGTTTAAAATTTCTTAATAAGAGACAAAAAAAAAACAAAAATAATACTCATAACGGCTGATGTCTCTTATTAAGAAATTTTAAATTTGTGTCGCTATGTTTGTAATATGTGTATACAATAATCGTTCGAGTGATCGTTTAAAAATGTGTGTTTATGTTGAATCTTAACAATGACTACTTATGGAAATCTCTACTAATAAGACGTTCTGATGAAGGCCTCATACTAGAGAGCCGAAACGTTATTTTTAAAAATTATATTTTATTTAGAAAATTTTGTTTTATCTGCCTTTAAACCCAAGAATACTAAATATTAAAACTATATATATATATATATATATATATATATATATATATATATATATATATATATATATATATATATATATATATATATATATATATATATATATATATATATATATATATATATCGCATGTAAAGCATAGACCACTTTTTTTGTGTGACTGTATAGTTTTGTCTTTTTCTTTTTTTAACACTATGAGTTTCATACTTTTTAATATTATGTTTATTTTAGAAGTAAGTCTAGAGTTACTAAGGCAAGTATTTTTAACTGTTTACCGTAAAAAATTTAACATAAAAAAGTACTTGAAACTAAACTAGTTTAAATTGGGTAGTTTTAAAGATAAAGGATTATTTTAATTGAGTCATTGGCGGGTGGGCGTATATTTTAAATTACATAATATTCGTAAAAATGTATTATTCACAATTCAAATAAGTTGTCGCTTTTCTTATACACGCTATCTAAGGGACAATAAATGCCTTTCCATCACATAAAATATTAATGGATATTTCATTTATTCATTATCGTATTATCGTTTATAAAGAAAGGAAATTCTGTATTTATATCCAATTTAAGCCACACGCTTTTATCAAAAAGGGAGTAAAAATTTTAACATGATATAACCTAAAAAACGAACAAAGTTATAGATAAAGAAGTGTTTTAGTAACATTCCCTTAATTTTATGCATTAAATAAGATTTAAAACTTTCCACAAAAGTTGGCGGTATTCCAAAAAAAAGTTGCTTTTTTATATTTTCTGTTTTGGAAAGCTCATTTAAAACAAAACTTTTATTTAACGTTATTGGATTTATTTACCGTAAAAAATATTAAATTATATATAATTTGGCATTCCTACATTTATACACGGACTAATTACGTCTAGAAGACTACTAGACCTATGAAGAAAAAATTTGACACGAAGAAGATTATAACTAGGAGACGTCAGCTAACCGTAGAAAAAACAGAGTAACTATCTTGTGGGTACCAGGACATTCGGGAATAGATGGCAACGAAAAAACGGATAAGCTTGCGAGACAGGTATCATACACACCATACTTTGACCAGAACCTGCCCTTGGAGTGACCAAAACCACAGCGCGAGGGCAAACCAGGGAATGGATCCGAAACAAACACGAGAAATACTGAGGAAACTTCAGTAGAATTAGACATGGAAAAAGCTTTATAAGCGGCCCACCCAAAAGAACGAAGGAAGAAGTACTCAGACATAGTAGGAAAATACTTCGCATAACAGTAGGTTTACTAACAGGGCATGATAACCTAAGAGGACATCAACACAAGATAGGCTCATACATTGTTGACCAAAGTTGCAGAATGTGCGACGAGTGGGAAGAAACAGCCTACCATTTCCTGTGCGAATGTAAAGCATTGAATCACAAAAGACAGGCATTATTTGGGCAACCGGAAATGAGCCCACAGGAATATATCAACCAACCAGTCTCGAGGTTATAAGTCTTGTGAAAGGAACAAGACCAATGAAAGAATTGGTATTCAAAATAATGGGAGATAAGGCACAAAAAGCCTAAAAGGCTGCGCTGCCTGCGGTAGTGAATCAAGACGGCTCCCAGAGAAGAAAAAGAAGAAGAATCGTAAGAAAAGATTTTAGAAAACTCTTCCCCTAAAGGGGTAGAATGGGGAGTGAAAGTTTGTATAAAACTTGGTCATTTCTGGACTTAAAAATATAAAAACTGGTTTGTAGGCTATTGATTTGGATTAAAAATTATATATCTTAACATTTTTAAAATTACATCGCTTGAGATGTTAAAATGAAGATAATAATTTTTACAGAAAAACCGGCATTTCTGAAGTTGTGAATATGGAAGTTGGTAATTGGGCTTCTGATTACCCAGAACAATAGAAGGTGGTAGTATTTTTGGAACTGTTACTGAGGGGTTAAAAAGGAAGATAAAGTTTGTATACGAAATTTGTCATTTCTGGACTTGAAATTATGAAAATGTAACCACTCTACAGTGCTTTCATTTCAAAACGAACCACCCTAAATATCTTTAAAAAAAAAACACTCACCAAAAAAACAAAGAAACACGTCGATTTAGATATACAGGGGGAAGTTTAATTTCGTCTTCGATAAAATCTTATCGGTCACCTCCTAACCTCCAGTTAACCTCACTTTGATATGTCGAATGGCAACCCCCATAGTGTGATACATCATTGTAAGCGGCATGAAATTTGCTATCCAACAGTACTAAGAAACTTTAAATCGATGGACGTAGAAGCGACTTAGAAGTAAAAATGTGTGTTAATTAGTTTATCGTGTTCAAATAATTTGTTTTATCAAATGCTCAAAATGTGCGCCGTTATTGGCGAGACAAGCTTGTTTTGAAATTCCTCGCAGACTATTTTAGTGTGCATTCATTCCAATTATTATTTTTTGTGTTACCTGCTACAGCAAAACACTGCAATAGCACAAGTTCTTAAGACGTTTAGGAACCAGTTAAATATTACTGTTAGGATTGTCATTTTGACATCGCTAGTTTAAAATTAGGAATCTTAATTTTAAAATGGTGTATACTCTAGCAGAGAGAATAGAAATAATTTTCCTATATGGGGCTGAAGATCGATGTGCGCGTAGAACCGCCAGAGTATTCAATGAGAGGCATCAAAATAAAAACGTGGGGCATAAGTTTGTAATGGAATTGGTGCGTAAGTTTAAAGAAACTGGATCTGTATGCAACAAGAAAAGTACTAAAGAAAGGGTTTTAGACGAAGCACGCCAGGTTGAGGTACTAGGACAGTTCGCAATAGATCCGACGTTGTATATTCCATAAGTTTCAAGCTGACCAATATTTCTATGGGTTCCGTGCACAAAATTTTGAAAAAGAATAAGTTTTTTCCATACAAAATACAAATTCTTCATGAACTCAACGAAGACGATTATGATAGAAGAATAGAATTTTGCGAATCAATGTGCCAGGGAATTGACGAAGACCCTCATTTGATCAAATATCTGCTTTTCTGACGAATCAACTTTCTTCTTAAATGGAATTCTTAATAGACATAACTGCAGATATTGAGATAATGAAAATCCGCGCATATTTCAGGAAGGACATACTCAATTTCCAGAGAAGATCAACGTTTGGGCAGGTATTTATGGAAACGAAATTATAGGGCCATTCTTTCGGAGAAAATTTAATGGGCAACTGTATCTGAACCTTTTGGAATATGCGATATACCCTTCTATTGTCCAATATTTGGAAAATCAGGTGGATGAAAATGGTGCTATGGAACTCAGTGAAAATAATTTGAATTTCCAGCAAGATGGAGCCCCTATATATGCTTTAGCAGTTCGAGAGTGGCTCAATGAACAGTTTCCAGGCACATGGATAGGCAGACGAGGTGCCATCGAATGGCCAGCACGGTCTCCAGACTTAACTCCTCTAGACTTTTTCCTCTGGGGTTATTTAAAAAGTAAAGTGTACAAAACGCCACCTGCAAATATTCAAGAACTTAAATGTAGAATTACACTAGAATGCAGAGGTATTACCAGACAAACTTTCGCCAACGTTCGCGAAGAATTTCAAAACAGACTTTATTATTGCCTCGCCAATAACGGCGCAAATTTTGAGCATTTGATAAAATAAATTATTTGAACACGATAAACTAATTAACACACATTTTTACTTCTAAGTCGCTTCTACGTCCATCGATTTAAAGTTTCTTAGTACTGTTGGATAGCAAATTTCATGCCGCTTACAATGATGTGTCACACTATGGGGGTTGCCATTTGACATATCAAAGTGAGGTTAACTGGAGGTTAGGAGGTGACCGATAAAATTTATCAAAACGAAATTAAACTTCCCCTGTATATCTAAATCGACGTGTTTTTGTTTTTTTGTGAGTGTTTTTTTTTTAAGATATTTAGGGTGGTTCGTTTTGAAATGAAAGCACTGTATAATTTGTATTTTTTTACGAAAATAAATTATTTAATGAATAATGGAAAAGGTGTATGTTTGCAATATTTTACGAGAACGGAAAACAAATCTAAAAGAAAACAGATAACACTTAAACTAACCAAGGGAATCTAAAAAGTAATACAATTCCAAAAACTATTTAAAAAATACGTACTACAGGCGATCGACGAGCATGCCAAATGAATGCCTGGGATATATCTTGCACGAAGAAATAAATATGAAAAACATTCTGAGCAGGCAGTAGTTTTGTTATACATTGTTGTAGCAAATTCTTTTAAAAATCTTGGTTGGGTACTAGTTAAAATTTTATACAATG